>JADDOH010008864.1:0-61632 GCA_016648135.1 Agrypnia vestita
TATCAGACATGACACTTATTGCCCTTAAATAATTCATTAAAAATACTTGAGTCTGATTTGATTGTGATGGGATTAATAAATCTCACCTGGAGTGGCAGGATCGGTCCAGGGTCAATGCCCCCATTATTTCCCTGGTCCAGCGGGGGGCGGGGATGACGGATGGTGCGGAGAAGCCGGGAGATTGACGGGAAGGGTTTTTCGAGTGACTGCGCCGGGGATATATCCGAGAGTTAAAATCGCGCGGCATTTTATTATTTGTAATATTTTAACACGAGCCACGGGGGTTGGTGAGGGCGAGTGGGAGGGGAGGCCCGCCCACCCCCGCCCCGTAATTTATACGGCGGTGGCGCCCGTTTAATACATTAGCACTTAAAAGGGCTGTCGCCTGCGGTTCCAACTATTCGGAAACCATTTTAAAATACTCGGCGGGGCGATGAATCACATCGCTGCTG
This sequence comes from Agrypnia vestita, assembly GCA_016648135.1. Classification (NCBI taxonomy): domain Eukaryota; kingdom Metazoa; phylum Arthropoda; class Insecta; order Trichoptera; family Phryganeidae; genus Agrypnia; species Agrypnia vestita. The sequence continues at coordinate 453 of JADDOH010008864.1, forward strand.
TGCGGTCGCCCCCGCTGTTTCGCTGCCATACTTGTTCGTGTAAAGTGTAATAATTGTATGAAGCTCTTCAACTGTGCGAGTACATTGACCACTTCCTATCTATGGCGTCAGTGACTGTCAAAAGTGACAAAAACGGTGTTTTTTAATAATAATATTCAAATTATAAAATTGCAGAAATATTGAAATAAGTTTTGTTCGATTCAATTTCATTTATTGAATAAATAACATTGGGTGTCTCGTAGTCAGTAAAAACTTCTGGGAGTCTTCCTCATTTTATTTTGTATAGAAAATATTTTTTAGACTTTGGGTGAAATATCGCCAGTTACGGAGATAAGCGACAATTCTGTTTTTACTCCCTTTATATTAACTCGTGGCGTTTACTTGTCTTCTTGTCTGACGAAAAAACTTTGGATCCATTTTAAACCCCTTTCCCGTGATCCAATTGAGCTGAAACTTTGCAAGCAGACTCGTGGCGACGATCAAAAAGATCTATCAAATTTAAGTTAAAAAAAAAAAAAAATTTTGGATTTTTCAAATTTTGAATGGATTTTTAAAACGCGAAACCTGATTATAGTATAATTTTGGATTTTTGGAAATTTTTTACTACTCCCTTTCGTAGCATCGCCCGATGGAAGCCCAACGCGTAGGTTAAGCGAAAAAAATGTTTATGTTTAAATGTAGTAAATGAGAAAGGGAGTATATTAAAAACTTGGTTTTTATGGGTTACTTTTTTTATATGTCAAGAGTGTATGAGCACAAAATATGTCAACAGAGCAATATTGATTACCTAGGCGTTGCAATCTATGTACAGGTAAATTTATAATTATTTATTTATTTTTCGGCAGATTATTTATTTGCGTATTACAATTATATATTGATTATTCATCATCATCGTCATCTTTATCCCCTTGTCCTAGTAGGGTCGGGGGCCCAAAGACTCTTCAAGGTGTTTTCATGTTCCTCTGTCTTGCGCTACTTCTGCACGAGTCAACCAGTCTAGACCCATTCTGTTTTCATAAACATTTTTCTGTTGCTTTTCCCAGCTTAATCTGGGGCCACCCAGCGGCCGTCTTCCTTCCGGGGTTGTATATTAATAATTTTAATATTGTTTTAAATGATTTTATTGTTATAAATTATAACAATATTTTCAATCAACTTGATGGCGCACGGAGCAAATGCAATTTTTACAGCGACATTTTCAAACAACTTGATAGCGCCCGGAGCATACGCGATTTTTGTAGCAACATTTTCAATCAACTTTATAGCGCCCGGGGCATATGCAATTTTTATAGCAACATTTTCAAACATGATGTCGTAACTTACAAAAATTGCAATTGGCTAATTATCCCTTGGAAAACCGCCGTCTTAGCTTTTGATTGATGAGTAGTGACGTCATATTGCTGTCGAGATATTGCAACCTAAAAATTCACTCTAAAAGAAGTACAACTTCAAAAATTAAACATTTCGTAACTTCCTCGACTCGCATTTCCCCCGACTTCAATATTCAATGCGGGATGGAAAATTCATCAGTCGGCGGAATAATTGTTCCGTTTCAGCTCCAGCCGTAATTACATCCGCTGACGTCACACAACCAGCCGACTAGCGGGTGACTCCGCAACACTACAACGGAGTAGTGGAGCCCCCGCCGCCGCCAGCCGGACACAAATGTGTCTCAGGAATGTAATTTCCTCTAATCCCGGGCTCTCGCTCTGCAATTATGACGTAACAACTTCCCTCTCCCTCCCTCCTGGCACGGCCCGGGATGAACTTCTCAGTGTTGCCCTTTAAAGCTGCGGACACTTCGATCAGGAACGTACCTGAATGCTAGGGCCGGGTAGGTACCACACCCTTTGATCCCTTTTCCGCTACTCATCCTTCAAATTCTTTTTTTTTGAGTTCTCACATTTCGTATTCTGTTACAACGTATTTTGAAGCAAATCACACGGTTCTTACATATGAAACAATCGGTTTTTGGCTCTGCTTATTTTGTTTTTCTGAGACGTGTTTCTCTTTGTGAGGGCATTATGGCATTATAAGAATTCTAATTTTCGAATTTTGGCACGATTCTAAGATAAAAATTTGTTCAAACCTTAATGATAAACTAGTGAAAGATAATTCATATTATTACGTATCGTGGCCGCGGAAGGAATGAATAAAAACACCTACGCTATTCTTTATTTCGCAGTGTATCACTCGTAAATGAACACTTTATTATCGCTGGGTAATACGTATTAAACATTCACGAGAACATTCAATCCAACTTTGATTGTAGTATTTATCGCGTTTATTTATTACGTCAATTGGGTACTTCGCTCGATTATTCGCTTTATTTATCGTTTCGCGATTCAAATTGGGCGTCACCTCGCGCTCGCGTATAGACCTCTTTCCATTTGAGAAAGACAATCGAATTAGTATGTGCAAGCCGTGCGTGCGACTCACATTGTTTCACTGTGTTGGTGTTTACGGGTATTGACACCAACACAACGAAACAATGTGCCTCGTACCTACGCATGACTTACACGCACTGATTTGATTGACTTTCTTAAATGGAAAGAGGTCTGCTTCGCACTCAATCGATCTATAAAAGATGACCACTCTGGTGGCGGCCTAGATCCGCGTTATTTATATCCAAAAATTGGATTATCGAACCTCCTAGATTTTTGTAATGTAGTGTAGTAGAGAAGGTTCTCGTCGCTTCTAGGCTTTTCCAAGTGTTCCTCGAATGATGTAGCTAATTCCAGAGTGCGGTAATGTGTTCCAGAATGTAGTGGAAGGTGCTAGAGGTTTCAATGTCATTGTCGTCATTGACATATTACGAGGGATTTTTTAGGTAATCTTTTTTGCCATTTCGTAACAGTGTGTTTATATAAATGGAAGATCTGTATTACCTATCTTTCATTAGTTTGATCTTCCTTTTCATCTCCTTTAAGTGATAACTCATAAGGCGAAACACATTTCACAAAAATTTAATAAACTAAACAAAAAAACAAGTGTTTTTATTTTTATATGTGTGATCATGGGGTTTTACTAACTTATCTCCGAAACAATAAATCATACGAATCTATTAGAAATGTATATTGAAAATATCTACTTTCATGAAAAATTTACCTATGTATATATTTATGCAGTCCTGTATAAATATCAACTCCTCTATATTCAAAAAGCTATCAATTATACATCGGAAAAAATCATATAAACATTTGAATAATTCATGGTAGGTGATGCCAATATTAACTGACCCATTTTTATCATTTAAATATTCACAACTTTGTTCTAAAAACTAACCCATAAAAACGAAGTTTTTATTATACTCCCTTTCTCATTTACTAGTGGAAACTGGTTTGGTGCTTAACCTATGCGTTGGGCTTCGGTCGGGCGACGCTACGAAAGGTAGTAATAAAAATTTTCCAAAAATCCAAAATTATACAATAAACAGGTTTAGTGTCTACCAGATGCTTCGAAAGTAAGTTGTATGAAAAAACCATTAATAATTTCTAAAATCCAAAATTATATTATAATTGTTAATTTTTTTAACGAAAATTTGATAAATCTTCTTAATCGTCGCCACAAGTCTGCTGGAAAAGTTTCAGCTCGATTGGATCACGGGAAAAGGGTTAAAAATAGATCCAAATGTTTAACGTCAAAGAAGCAAACAGACAGATGCCACGAGTTAATATAAAGGGAGTAAAAATACAACACAATAAAATATTTTTTTATTAAATAATAAATAAAAACATATTTTTGACTTGAGTCGATGCTCTTGAAATGTGGTGCTGGAGGCGAATTCTCAGAACCCTTATAACAGCAGTACGCACTGACGTCTTAATTTTGACCCAACTTAAGATTCGAACAATTTTAATGTTACATGGCAACCAAGCTTTGCCACGGTGCAACGCAGCAGTCTCATTTCACTGAATTTATTTATTAGAAAATTATTAGAAAGAAGAAGTGATAGATTAATATAATTGGCATTACATAAAACAATTGGATATTTGTGATAGTGTATTACACAGAAATAGAAGAACGTAAAGGTATGGTACCGTAAGAGAACAGCCAAAGATAAAGTGCTTGCATGTCTCGAACGTTCCGTAAATGTAGGATTTACTTCCGGCAAGGGAAACCAAGTGGAAATCCAGAGAGTGGGAGGTTAGTTGCAGATCCTGAATCCAGAGAGCTCTCTGAACTGCGGGCTGCAGGGAAAGTTGAGGGAAAATCGTCCAGAACATAAGCAGGGTAAGACCTTCTGTAATGAAGAAATCTATGGAGATGGAGAATAATATATTATATTTGAAGGTTCCTCTATTTACACATTTTTAAAAGGGCGTGTAAAATTGCGACTGGTTAGTTCTAACATTAAGATAAATTACAGATGTCTCACAGAGACGAAGCTATTTATGTATGAGAAAGCATGTATGGAAATCTTTATTGGATGCTCATAAAGCTAACGACCTGTCTTGGCTGGCTTAAGTGATCACTTTAGTGTGTAAATTGATCACTTAAGCCAGCCAGTAAATGTTGTAAGCCCTGTGGATGCCTAATTAAGACTTATATGCATGTTTTCCCTCATATAGATATACACGTCTCTGAGGGACATTTATAATTTATCATAATATAACATTTAGGCAATGAATACGCCTAAAGATTATTTTGGATTGCTACTTTGCACACTTACAAAAAGGTCCTAACTAGCATTTTTGTTAATAGAAGGGTTAATGCAGAAATTTAAAATATACGCGCATAAATATATATTTTTTGGTTAACTCGCCTTTTAATATAATTTTATTTCTAAAAATATTTTTATTGTATATTGTCTTCATTGAATTAATATTTATTGTTTTATTTATTCTTCTATAATATATTAAATTGCCTATTATATAAAATACTATTTTTAAATTTAATTTCATTGATATATAGTGTGTAAAATTATTTTTTATATTTCTAATTTCATCGAATTACTGTTATTGTTTTTTTGTCTCCTTTAATTCTACATTTATATTGTTCTTGATTATGTTTCTAAATAATTTATGTTCACATTTGTATTTGTTTGTATATTATTTCTATTGTTTATCAACTGTCTACAAATTATAAAGTAAAATACTTTAGAGCCGTATATATGTAAATAAATAAATAATTATATAAATTTAAATTCAAATATACTTCATACCTTCATTTTGTAATGAGTAATACATCAAAGATAATGCTGATTTATTATCAAATGTGCTTGTTAAAGTATAAATATACCCAGAAGTAGGTGTAGGTGAAGTTAAGTAGAAGTTAAGTAGGTGAAGACATACAGTAACGCGTTTTAAATAATAATTAATTTTCTGGGTCCCAGTAGACTTCGCAGTCGGGGAGTAATGAAGCGAACCGTTAGGAACAGACGTGAACTCACTTTAACAAATAATTCAATCAACTCGGAGGCTCGACTTCTTGATATAAGCCAAGAGCTATATTTAATTATATATGTAAAATTAGTTTATTTGATTTGACGAAACGCGTAAGAAATGTATTAGTTAATAAATTTTCTATCAAATTATAAAATCAATATCAAGTGAAAACGGTTTGTAGTATGTTTTTTCCACTCCACAAAGCAATAAGATTAAATGCATGGAGTGTTAGAGCACCATTTAGCGGATAGCGCTCGAATGATTAGTGAAGTCGAATGAGTCGTAGGAGGACGCCATCTGGCGTTCTTTAAATATTATTTAATATAATCAGAATCAATAAGGCCTGAATGGAGAAACGTTTCTGCTATTTTATTACCTTTCTTGTGACTCATTTATGACTATGTGTGACCAAAAGGAAGTATCTCCCTTTAGTTCCGTTAGGATCACTGTGATTTATTTGAACCGCTACATTATTTGTAGCGACTCAGTCCATTTACATTCAGGAATATTAAAAAATCGAAGTGACAGGGAAGAGAAATGGAATGTGAAGTGATGATCTTAAGGCGAAATTTTTACAAAAATAGCGTCGTATAAATTTTCCAAAATTACTGTTGTGACAGAATGCTCAATGAGTATATCAGAGAGTCTTTCAAAGTGGTACCGATAGCTGAAAAGTTGAAAGAAAGCAGAATGAGATGGTATGGTCACGTCATGGGTAGAAATGAAGACTTCTCGGTGAGAAAAGCACTAAACATCCAACTAAACCTAGAGGTAAAGGCAGACCCCCAGCAACATGGTGGACTAATATTGAGAGGGAGCTGGCAGCACAAGATGTTCCCATTGTGACAACCCAGGACAGAAGATCCTGGCGCCTTCGTACAAGGAGGACGGTCCCTGGATGAACCGGGTTAGAAGAGTAAAGAGTGTTGTAGAGATGTGTATCGCAATGCCTTCCTCCTCTTTGTGGAAATGGAACTACCCACCACTACGAACAAATTTAGATCCGGGAGGCGCCCAAACTCAATTAAGTTGGTTTAGACATGTGTTGCGAATGCCAGAGGAGTGTCTGCCAAGATGTATCTTGTTAGCGACAGAAGCTGGGATAAACAGCTACGAAGTCACCCGGTTAGAAGCAGAGATAAATTACTTCGAAGATGTCATGAAAACAGGTTGGATTTCATTATTCAACAAGTACTAAGTAGTAGAAAGAGGTGCGATTCAGGGGAGATGGAATCGCGTTTTTGAAATTTTCAGCTCTTGACTCTCCTTGAAAAAAGGAATGAAATCAATGATAATGGTTATTATTACTATTTTAAATAAGTCGAGACGCTTTTACTTCTACTACTTGTACTTTAGTAGAAAAACAGTGCAATGGTTAATTAGCGAGGCTTAAACGTCGGTTTTACCTGCGTATTAATTTTAATCTTCAATGTTTTTTCAAAAATAATGTCGGATTGATGTTTATATTAATAATTCCAATTCGATATGATTGTTGTTAAAATAGGAAAATACAGTATCGTTTAATAATTTTTACTGTCAATTACTGACATTATCAATTTGAGTTAATTTTGTGAGTTAAATAATAAATTTAATCGTAATATAACGCAACAATTGCGTTAATTTGTTTCACGATATTAAATCATTCGAAGCTTTTCTCGTAATAAGATTATCGAAAGGCGAAATTTTTATGTCGTTTTTGACGGTTAAAAAATTTAACGGCCTGGTGACACTCGGAGGCTTTCGGGGAGAAATGTCTCATACAAAATACGAAAATTGGCGCTAAAAAAATATAACAGCCTCTAAAATTTAGGCATTTTCCAATTTGCGACCTGCCTTATAAAACATTCCGCATTTTACCTGTCGAATTTAATGGTAGCTACCTGTCGTAATTCTTCCAGTTTCTTCTTATGAAATAATGTATACATAAGTCAACTCTGCGTAGTACGAATTATCGTAGAAAAAAGTATCTTTGAGAATTATTAAGTTCAGATTAATTCTGTTCTACCATTCCTACAGTTAGATGCGCATAATACTGAAGTGTAATAGGAGAACTAAAATAACAAAAATGTTGAATGCCTTAGGACTGGAAACTGTAAATCAAAGAATAATTTATAATGTAATGGTGCAAATATTTAAAATTAAACACGGATTAGTACCCAAATACTTTGATGACAGGATGCAACTGAATAAGGATTTTCATTCCTACTATACAAGAGGAAGCGATAATATAAGACTACCAAAGCAAAAGAAAAACACCTCACAAAATTGTATGATGTATAAAGGTATAAAAATCTTCGATAGCCTGTCAAAGGAAATTCAAAACATGGAGAATATAAGGAGGTTTAAACTGAAGTGCAAAAATTTTATTATAAAAACTTTTAAATGATTAGATGGAATGCAATGTCTCAGTGAAATCATTTATTAGCCCACACAACATTATGTGTGGAACTAAATTATTAAGATAAATAAATAAATGTTTCAGAAGATAAATGAAGGGGTGAAACTGCAACCTTTAGGGGTAGGAAGAGCGTGGGCAGTGAGGAAAATTGAAAGTAAATTCTGGATTACGACAAGACAATGCGCTGACCTTAACATGTTGTGTCGTATTTATTGTACCGGATGTATTTTCCTATATATTTATTTATTTATTTTTATTTGCTTACAGAAAATATATACAGAATATAATCTGGCAATTTCAACTTAAGCAAGGCCTATTCTAGGGAAACCGCTACACTTTTCTAAATTTTTTGTTATACGGGCTGATTTATGATTTACTTTAAAAAAGCATATTGCAGTGCGTAATCATTAATTAGTCGTTTAAAAGTTTTTCATAGTAACATTTTTGGACTCCAGATTATTTTTTAAATGAACAAATGGACAGATGGACAGATAACGAAATTCAGAATATTTTGAGTTTCTTCAAATCTTTCAGAACCGTGCTGGATTTTTGTCACAGAGACATCATTAATCAATTAATGTATATTATAGATGTCTCACAGAGACGAAACTGTATTTTTATTACGGGAAAGTAGGTATAGAAGTCATTTGGGTGTACATAGGGCTTAGGACCTATCGTACGCCTGGCTTAAATGATCACTTTACACAATGTAACGTTCGCCATTTCCACCCATGATAGAATATACCATATCTAATATTTTTTTGGAAGTTGTATTATATTTAAATTGCGTGCACTCCACAACTAAGTGCATATAATTTACGACCTCGCAAGAAATAATCAGTTCGGCCTACATCTCCGCCATGATAGGACGCTCTCCTGATAATGCTGGATAAGACTTCAGTGAGACGTCGAGATTTTTTTCTCAGTGAAATATACGGTTCGTTTAAAATATCCCTTTTATTTAACACATAAATATGTCCAACGACCGTAATAATAACTTAAACTCTTTAAAAAGTATATTATCATTGACAAATTTTCTCATTCTTCAAACTGAGCTTACCAGTGATAAAAGACGGCGGTATCCTAGTTTGGCCTCTAAAATTTGTTATCCAGATCCATCTTCATAGTGGCGATACGTGAAAAATGAACGTTTTATGCTGCGTTTCGCCACCAATTTTATAAAAAAATGTAGCATTTTCTCGTACATGTGAAAGTAACGTTGCAGAATTTTCACAGTTTTACCAATATTTTTTCCATATATTCAAGAACACATTCATATTTGTGTAGTTGTAATTTTTCAAAACAAAGTTCTGTGAAATTTTTAAAACCAAATTAATTAATCAATTAGAAAGACACACAGAAAAATCTAATTCACGAAAAAATATTAGGCTACTACTGGGATTCGAACCCAGGTCACCTCCTTTCCGGTAACGGTGCTCTGACCACTAAGCCACAGCAGCCCTCTATGTTTCCGTGAATTTATTTCCTTATATGTAATTCTCATTCTAGTATAAGTAGTATATCTTTCTAATTGATTAATTAATTTGGTTTTTAAGTATTTTTTCCATTGCTTCCAGCTATTTACTTAGCTATATACGAAAAATGATCCGAAACACACATTCATTCAAAACTTTGAAATGCGTCTTTACCATTTCGATCAAAAATGAGACTTAACCGTGTAGGATTTAAAACCAAGAGGGGAGATTCGTTGATGGTGAAATAATGTGCCGGGAAATGTATCTTTGTATCTCCGAGGGGAGAGTTATCTCTCTCACATCTGCGAGTTTCAAAATATCTTGACATCATTTTGTAAGTTACCCTCATTGCTACAGCCTGGCTTTAGAGATAACCTTACATGTAAGCCTTGTTTTACGTACTTAAGAAAAAAACTAATCTCGCAATCTTCGGATGAAACAAGTAAAGCGAACGAACCAATCTCTACTTGAGGGTGACTGAGTGAGCGAGGTGGGGGAGGAAGCCCTCCCCCTCTTCTCCCGGAAATGCAACCGGAAATGTAGTTTAGAAGGACGATGATACATGCATTATAACGGTCGTAAGTAACCTCGACCAATGAGGACGTCACGCGTGTAGGTTCGACTGTACAAGGATTCACAACCAATTAAATCATTTTATTGGAGAAATAACCAATTTCTAGTGGCCTGAGGGACTTTATTGAGGAAAATTTTAAAGAAACCAATGCGACGTTAATTTTATGCCTACCGAGATACAAAATATATGCACGCACCCAATTCCATCAATTTCCGCCCTTATTACTATTCGCTTCGGTTTATCTCGCTACGTAAGAACTTTCTAGAATCACTGTCGAATTTCCGCTCGCTTGGTATCACTGGCTTCTCGCCGCTACCATTCGTTTGGCCGGACTGACCGCCGCCCGCGGCTACCTTCGCTTCTGTTATCGCTGTCAGACGCGCACGGAAAATAACTCCCAGGTTACTCCCGCGTGACGTATTTATACTGACCAACGATGTTATCGAAATTTCGTGAAGTTTCCCGCGTTTTTGAGAAGTTACTCGCGTTTTCCAGACTTTTGGAGATGTCTCTCGAATGTCGGAGGTGATTGCAGATCCTCCGGTAGTATTGTGCCAATTTCAAACAACTGTCACATTGACAGAAGTCCGTGATTATTTTTTTAGCCTCGTTACAATATATATATAGGTATTAATTAGTCTTGCTGGTTGTGATATTCTCAGTTCGCTGGTGGATACCAACGTTTTATTAGTAATCAATAGCTAGAGATATATCGTCCCGTGAAAGAAATTTATCATAATGTATCCCATTTAAATGTTGACATTTGATTTGCCCTTTATTTTATTTGTGATGTGTAATATCTTTCCTCTAGCTTTCCTGCAATCTGTGGCTGTGATTTCGTGAAAAAGGACGGAAATGCGTAACAGGAAATAAGACGCGCGCAATTTCATTTAACCAATGAGCGCGCGCGGAGTACGCGCGATGGACAAAAAATCACCGTTTTTAAACAAATCAATGTCCAGCAAGTGCCACCACAGCGAAGACGCACACTACCGGTCAATGCTTCTGATATTATATATATGTTGCAAGGCTGATGTCAAGCGTGTGGATGTTGTAACTTTGATATATTTTGGCTTATATCATCGAAACAATCCAATAAATACTTAATTTTTTTTACAAAATATTAAAATAATTAATTTTAAACAATAATTACCCTTAATGATTTACATTCTCAAATTTTATGTTATTCATGTGATTGTTTTTAAATATTTATTCAAAGTTTTCATACAATATGTGTGGCGGCACACTACCGCCATCTACGAAAATAAATAAAAACATGTAATTACCAAACACATTTCTAAAAAAAATGCGTATTTAGATATACGGTACCTACCTAGTGCTGCAAATTTCAATAATAAATAAATGCACATACATTTCCTTTGCTTGTATTTACTAATTAATTATGTTTTAGTTTTTTAATTTTTTTAATTGCTTTGCTAGCGTTTAAACAAATGATCAATCGATATTTTTAATTGTGAGATTTACAATTAAAAATAAAAGTATAGACAGTATTGATACGTGCTGCTCAATTGATATGTTTAATTGTGAGATGTCAAATGTTACACATCATATGCGACTACTGTGTGCAGTCGATCGATTTTTATAGGTAACGTCACTTTCTTGATGTTTCGAGAATTTTCGATAGTGCATAATTCTGTATGATTCTACCATCTCTCAGAATTATGAGACTGATTATTTATAAAAACATTAAAATAAGCTTTAGCAAATGACTGGCTTACCTCCAAAGGTAGAACAGCAACTGAAAACTTACTTACTGTAATTGCATAACAATGTCTATGAATAAAAATATACACCTATATAAATAAATTAATTACTTAAGGAAAATAAAAAATAATCTTAAACTAAACTTTAACCCTTTTTACATTAAACAATTATTCTACACATATTTACACTTGGACTTATGACTCACTCAACTTACCACTAACACTGCACTTGATACTTTGTAGATACATAATTCCTATCTTATGAAAATAGATATTACTGACGAATTTAAAAAAAAATTATAATTGTGTTCTATAACGCCACTCTGGGACAGGCGTAGCCTAGTAGAGTGGCATAATCCACAAATTTAACAACAACAAAAAAATGTGTAATTTATCTTATATTGTTATTATTAAATTAGTATTAAGTACCTTTATTTGTAAACAAGGATTTTTTTGAAATAAATGAAAAAAAATGAAATTGTGATGTTGTAGCGATTTCGGGATCCAGAATAACTCGATATTGGCAAAATGGCACATCCCTATTTATACCCATTCACTCTCTCATACAGACTGTCTCTCTCATTCATTCCGACAGATTTCCATCCAGATACATCACAATAATGACCCAGTGGAAAATTAAATTCATTGCAGAAGACCTTAAACAACCTGATGGGGTTTAAAAATGACTTATACGGAACAAACTACGGACATGCCGTGAAGCCGTTTTGAAGCCAGTTGCCAGGAGAAGAACATCGACTTCCCTGGCGCAGTCATAAAGGGTCTTTTTGCAAAGTGGATTCGCAAACAAAACTAGAGAAAGCGGTGCGAAAAGTGCATATAAATAAAAAACCCGCCGTAAAAGCCGCGGGGGTTGGAGGAGCTCTCCCGGCGCTCTCCCGGCGCTATCCCGGCGGCGACCAGAGTGGGGCGCAATGTGCCGGGAAGGGAGTAAAGCCATGTATTCACTAGGGGACAAATTGTCCCTCAACAGCACGCGCGGCATAGAGTCTACGTGACGTTGCAACGTCGTGCACTATTCTGCGACGTCGCGCACAACATAGCGCGGCATTTTTACGTGCCGTGGCAACGTTGCCATGCGCACGGTACCCGAGCGAGCTCACTGCAACATTCCGCGGAACGTCAGTACCACGTGGTATGTTTACAAGTGAATACGCATGCGCTGTATCTGTCAAGATGACAATGCGGGGAAACGAAATTGTTCTTGAACTCATCGAGCTGTATCGATCGAAGATCGCATAGAATGTCCGTCCTTCTTTCTCTTTGCAGTAAATAATTTCGCATTCTCCTCTTTTTTCTCCTCTTACTTTTCGATAAAATCATTAACATAAACAGATACGCGGCTGTCATCATAACCTCATAGGGCGATATATTTCCGCGACGTCTGAAAACAATAATTATTTGCAAAAAGGACCTTGTTTTTAATAATATTCAATTTGCTACAGTAAAACCTCGTTAATTTAAAATTGCGACCCAAAAAAACATTTCGAATTGCGCGGAACCCCGTTTTCGCCAAATGAGATACCGCAGCTGTCATCGTAACGTCATCGGGTGACATTTCCGCGACAAGATATGCGAATCCCGGTGTGTACACGTCAAATGACCGCGTCATTGTCCCCGAAACATGAGCGTAGATGTTGATGCGACATGCCGAGCGGAATGTTTCGCGATTTGTCCCCTAGTGAATACATGGCTTAAAGCGCCCCGCGGACAGTGAGGGCCACGTTTTTAATAAAAGTGTAATAAAAGTGTGTAATACGAAAAGACATTTATCTCGCGTGTCCATTCACGGGCCGGACTGTATCTCCGGACCTTCCGTAATAATGTCCCTCCCCCGCCCGAGGTATCCGCACCGGCGAACCAAAGCCTTTACCCAAGATATATTATTATTATCTGCTTGGGGATAAGTGAAAATTTTCTAAATCCTTATAAAATATTGAAAATGTAGGGACGTATTATTTTTCATTGTTAACAATGTTCCTTTAGAAACCTACTTCTTCTTCTTCTTCTTCCTAAGCCTTTTTCCCTCCACTGCTGGATGTAGGCCTCTTCCATTTTTCTCCACTCATCACTGTTTCTAAACAAAAAGTATACCTTTTTCTGTATATAATTAAACTAATTAACTTTATTTATCACCGCTAAAATTTATTTGGTAAAACCAACCGGTTTCGGAAACGACGTTTCTTCGTAAGGGTATACTTAATACTATACCTACGTCAGGCATATAATTAAGTATATGCCTGACGTAGGAACGTCGTTTCCGAAACCGGTTGGTTTTACCAAATAAATTTTAGTGGTGATAAACAAAGTTAATTAGTTTAATTATATTGATAATTAATAACCACAAAGTTATAGGAAAATACAACAGTATAAAACTTTTTCTGTTTAGAAACCTACTAATTATGACTAATCTCAAAGTTATCTAATTCTATAAGTGTTAAAAAAAATACTTATATCAATTTGCTATGCACAAATTTTTTGCCGAGTTGGCACCTTTAATTATTTTGTTGGTAGGATTTTTTCTGAAAGCATCATTAAATATATATATATATATATATATATATATATATATCTGTTAGAGATTAGATCCTTGAAATCCTAGAAATTTTATCTAAAATTTTTTCGCAATGTTTTAGGCCCGAATACCTACATAGTCAATACTTAAATGATTTAAAGGTTGTGCTGAATATTATGCTTTAAAGGCGTACCTTAACATTTAAATAATTAAGTATTGACTCTGTTTTCTGGCCTAAGTCATTTTATTTGATGGGTAATATATCGAGTCAATTTTTAATAGTTAATAAAAGTTAATTTAACGAAAGTCCAACGTTTAAAAGAAGAATGATCTGGCGAATGATTGAAAAAATGGAAACATCGAGTAGTCACATATTTCTATAACTTGGTATATTTTCTACTCACAATTTATGCACGAAACTACCTGTAAAATATTGTGGGATAGCTCCGTTACAACTTATACATATGTGCCCTTGTAGTCAAAGGAACGTGACCATGGTTTCTAATACCAGGCGTTCCGGAATCGCTTCCCGGTAAGGTCAGAATAAATCCACGGGATCAGAATGTAATAATATTCCATACACGTTATATTGAGACCCTTAAACACCTTCAAATTGCTGTGCTCTTTAAAAAGCAAAAGCATATACTTATATACTAGTACTCATTCGTCGCCAGTTTGGGATTTTTTTAACACAATGATTCAAGACCGTGCCGCGATAAAAAAGTACCTTCACGAGTCGTGAACAGTGATGTACGATGTATGCAAGATACTTTAATATCAAGTTTCAAATTTCAAATACCAGATACAAATAACTTTCTGGAATGGTATCTGAAATATTAGACACAAAATACGTATCCTCCAAATACTTTTTAAAGATAAAATCCTTTTGTAAGAAAACACATTTTATTGAATGTAAGTTTATTTTTTTACGTGAATCATTTACGAACAAATCGCGTTGATCGCGCAAATGTGACAAAATAAAATATTATAATTTAAAATATGTTTTACTTTACTTTGTATAGATATCATCAGGTATAGATAATATTACAGTTATTATCTATACCTGTTGATGAGAGGGACTGCTCCTCTCGAAACTATAGTTGTAATTTAATAGCTCATATTGTGTGTGTGTATAACAAAGTAAAGTAAAACATATTTTAAATTGTAATGTTGCACCACGAAGTATCTGCCAAATCTTTCAATGATATTAAAATATTATATTTTGAAGGTTTTAATGGAGACTTGGGTAAAACCAGTTCTTCAAACATTTTGTCGCTCATTTTTCTTCGATGAGGTCGTCTCATTATAAGAACATCATTGGAAAAAAGTATCTTAGCAATCTTAATGTATCAAAATACAAGATACAAGATGCATATTCAAAAAAGTATTTCAGATACAAGACTTGTATCTGTATTTTAAATACCTATTTGTATCGTAGATAAGGCATATTTCTGGTCGTAAAGTAGGATCTACTATCAGGGACGCTCTGTGAGCAAAAACTCACACATCGGCCCTACTCTTTCGCCATCCAATTAAGCATTTTTTTAATGCTAAGGCGGTTTCCTCGCCACGAGTAGTCCTTCGCGAGTGCTCGCGATATACATTTAATAACGTTGCGGCCCGGCCGCCGCCGAGGTCGGGGAACTTATTAGCGCTAAGAGCCAACCGTGTTTGCTTCATTATCTCTCGCGCGGAAAGAGTTTCCTCCGCGGCTAGGCCCGCCTGGAAGGGGAGGGTCCCGCCGGCCGCCGGCGATCCGCGGGGGCGTCTCTGGACCGTCCCTTTCTTCGCGGCGCCGTCCCTGCCGAGGGCAGCGCCCGGGGCCTGCGAAGTGCCGATAAAAGACCGAAGGGGGAAGCGGAGGAGAGGGGAGGGGGTAAACGGAAGTACGCTTTAAATATTCTAGTACCTCTTACAGACTCCCCCCCTGGAGCGAGGGGAGCGGGCCTTGGAGCCGCTGTATTATTTAAATCCATCACTTTACTTATCTCTTATTGTACACTCGTGAATTATTCCCTGCCGGGATTAGCGGGTGACGTCACGCCCAGGAGCCTGCATCCTGTTCAGCGTGGTGTACCTGGAGACGTGCGCTGACTCTTTCCGCCGTTCCCTCTCTTCCCTAAACCCCGAGCGCGAGTTGATTAAATTTACCCAAATAAATGTAAAACAGCTTTTAAATCTTTTACGGCTCTCCACTGTGAGTAAAGTGTATCAAAAATACAAATCAAATAAAAAATTAAAAAATAACCCATAAAAACCAAGTTTTTATTTTACTCCAGTTCTTTGTAAATTACGTTTACCATCATGTAATTAATAATTGATTGACTGAAAATGAAACACGTCTAGAAAAATATCTATGTCAAAAATCTATATAAATATCTCTTTATCTCCATTTGAATTTTCTTTTCGTTTTATTTCCTCTTACATTCCTTTTGGCGAATGAAAATCTTAACAATTAAAGACGAATTAAAACATATAACATAACACTTAACTGACAGGAATTTAATATGTTTCTAAAATGTCAGATGTTTTGAGCTTTGGTAAGACACTTCATGGTTTGAAAATTAAATTCTAAAAACATTTGTCAGTCAATTTAATCAAGATTTTGATAGATTCAATTATCAGCAATATCGTGCTTTATGAATTTCCAGCGTCAAATGATTTAAAATAGTCAGAATCAGATTTGAGTAATGTAGAATTATTCAAAACTAAGCAGGAATTTAAAAAAATATATATTATTTGATTTCCTCCCAAAAAACCGAAGTGTGCTGTTATCTGTGAACCAATTGTCATAAATTATCGAAATTCGTAGTTAAGTACCTATTATACCGACGGAGTAATTCAAATTTTAAATATTCCGTGACGTCATCAGGCCGCCATTTGTAGTAATCAAACTTTTCTGCAGTGATTCCAATTTGAAAAAACCATTAGAATTTCTAAAAATCCAAAATAATAGTATAATTATTAATTTTTTTAAAACGAAAATTTGTTAGATCATTTTTATCGTCGCCACAAGTCTGCTTGCGAAATTTCAGCTCGATTGGTTCACGGTAAAAGGGTTAAAAATCGATCCAAAGTTTTTTCGTCAGACAAGCAAGCAGATGCTACGAGTTAAAAGAAAGGGAGTAAAAAGTATTTATGTGTTAAATAAAACGGATATTTTATGCAAACCGTATATTTTACTGAGAAGCAAATCACGAAGTTTTACTGAAGTATTATTATTCAGCGTCATCAGGAGAGCGTCCTATCATGGCTGATTTGATTATTTTTTCGAGGTAGTAAATTATATGCACTTTGTTGTGGAGTGTTCAATTCTTCTAGATAGAGGTCGCCAGTGTGGAATCAAAGTCTGAGCCCGAAGATTTAATTAGTACACTGGCGACCTCTGTCGTAGCAGATGTAAACTCTCCACAAAAAAGTACATATAATTTACGACCTCGGATAAAATAATCAGTTCGACCTACACTTCCTCCGTGATAGGACGCTCTCCTGATGACGCTGAATAAGACTCCAGCAAAACGTCGAGATTTGCTTCTCAGTAAAATATACGGGCCCTATAAAAGTATCCGTTATATTATTTATATTTTTTAACATATAAATAGATGATGTATTTTTAAAAAATCTGTACACCTCGCTTCATAAAAATAATACCATGTGAGTAAATTTTGATCCTGGTAAAAGAAAAACGGGTAAATTTAAGCGCAATCATAAAGATTATGTTATGATATTTTTTTAATATTCATTTTATTTAATTTATTTATTTAATATACACGGCTAAATAGCCCTTTACCTACAATGCATTTACACATAATATTAACACAACAACATATGTGTGTAAATTATAGAAGCATAATTATACATCAGTGTAGAAATAGACAAAAAATAAGATATAAAAGAGATATAATACAATAAAATGTGTGAATAATAGAAGCTTTTGAAAACATAACATATAAAAGAATACGAATGTAATTTAATAAAACACACAGATGATGGAAAGATCTAAAAACATAAAAGAGTAAAAATATAATACAATAAAACACATGAATAATATATAAATTGTGAACTTAACTTGAAAGTGGCATTATACTAAATACATAAAATTGACATATTTCGGTTGGATTAGACATAAATTATATAAATAAATAGGTATAATAATTTGTTTGTGAGTGCATTAAAAATTCAGGATGGCAGTGTGTAGAGCTTTTATTAGCGAATCTTTACATTGCTAAGTTGCAATGTTTATTTCACTATTCTTCTTTAAATTAATAATTCTTCCATGTCCTAATGCCCTAAGAGCGCATGAATAAATAAACAAATACTTTTTCGTCGCTGGAAATCCCTGTTCCATCGCGAAGATATAAACTAAGCGCAGAATTATTTTATATGAATTTCTCTCTAAAAGCGTAATATACTTCAGGACCCCCTCTTCGCTAAATCTCCCCCCTCCACCGCGGCCCAGAGAGCCTGCTCGGCGGCCGCCTCGAGACATAAATAAATATTTGATTGCCCCGTAATGTATTTCGACTGTCTGCCATTGTAGCTAACAAGGTGTACCGCCGAGGTGCGCCCTGGAAGCAATATCCGCTCCCTCGGCTCTCTGGCACTTCCGGCCCTCCCGTCCCGCCCTGGAACGGGCTGGCTGCACCCTTAATCACTATTTATATGAGCGACAACCCTGAGGAGGGACAGCCTCTCCCGAAGGATCCCGCCGCGATCGGACGACAGTTTCGGAGCGTGAAATCCGAGAACTATTAACAACTCATGCGGGAACTTCACCTCTAAAAGACAGGACACATTTATCTCCAAAAAAAAGTAACCCATAAAAAACAAGTTTTTATTATACACCCTTTCTTCGTAAAATATAACAACAATTAAAGACAAATTAAAACATATAACATAACACTAAACTTACAGTAATTTAGTATATTTCTACAATGTCAGATGTTTTGAGCTTTGATAAAACACTTTATGCTTTGAAGATTAAATTCTAAAAACATTTGCCAGTCAATTTAGATTTTCGACAGTCTTAGTGAAGTAGGTACCTATTATGCATACCGACGGAGTAATTCAAATTTAGAAAATATTCCGCGACGTTATCGGGTCACCGTAATCAAACTTTTCTAATGATTCCAATTTGAAAAAACCAATAAAATTTCTAAAAATCCGAAATTATACTATAATTATTAATTTTTTTTAACGAAAATTTAATAGATCTTCTTGATTGTCGCCACGAGTCTACTTGCCAAGTTTCAGCTCGATTAGATCACGAGAAAAGGGTTAAAAATCGATCCAAAGTTTTTGTTGACGGCAAGCCGGCAAGCAAGCAAGCAAGCAGACGCCACGAGTTAATATGAAGGGAGTAATAAAAATACAAATACAAGATCTGTTCTTAGGTTTTCACGGCCACTCAGAATCTTAAAGTTTGTGTTTACTGGGGTATTATGCCGTGTTGTTACGACCTTTCGGGCCGACGTTTCGGATCCCATGCGATGTGATGTGAACACATCACATCAGCCCTGATGATGGACCCTGCAATGGGATCCGAAACGTCGGCCCAAAAGGTCGTAACAACACGGCATAATACCCAGTAAACACAAACTTGAACAAGATCTGTGTTATCTTTATAAAATCTTGAATAACTTGGTTGACTCACCCTATTTATTAGAGCAAACAGGTTGAAGTTGTCCTACATACTATCCGTAATTGCATTTATGATTATTGAAATAAATTTGATACTTCTTTAATTGAACCCCATTCCCTCCCTCTCCCCACCCCTCCCATTTAATGCATTATCATAATTTAAATGTTTGAAATATTTATTATTTATCACATATTTTTTATAATTTTTTTTACTGAGTTTTTTCTTACCAGCTTCGAGGAAACTTCACTGGTCATACTAAACGTATATTTTTTTGATATTATGTATATTTTTTTATTACATTGTACTGTATGTTTTACAAAATAAAGTATAAAAAATGAAGCAAAAAACTATATTCATTATATCATTCAAATTAATGGAATTTATAAAAAGGCAAAAGCGTGTATGAAAATATTGTTAACGTTATTTTCATCCGCAATCATCATCACGTTGTGTGTCGGCTGCCCGCATTTCAGAGGCTAGTCAGTATTGTTGTAATTCCAGCAAGTTACGGACGTTACAGACAAGACAAGACAAGTTACAGACAAGACGGACATTCGAAATTAGGACAGTTGATTAAAAACATTTTTACAAATAAAAACAGACAGTTACTTAACACAGTAAAGCTCCGTAAAATTTCATACTTTGGTCATATAATGAGAGGCGAAAAGTACTCCATCCTTCAGCTCGTCATGAAGGGGAAGATTGAGGGTCGCAGAGGGGTCGGAAGGAGGCGGCATTCCTGGCTTCGAAACATCCGAGAGTGGACCGGGATAAGAAGCGTGGAAGAGCTGTTCCGCACTGCCCTGGACAGCGAAACTTTCTCCCAGGTGATCGCCGACGTCGGGGGGACCCGACAGGGCACATGAAGAAGAAAGAATAAACAAACAATATAATCGATAATAATGTTCTCAGGTTTTCACGACCACTCAGAATCTTCAAGTTTGTGTTTACTGGGGTATTATGCTGTGCTGTTATGACTTTTCGATAAAGTATACTTGGGACAAACGGCGCGTACAATTTCCAAAAGAGTCAGCGAGCACAAACGGGCATGCAAACTCGGTCATCCAGAAAAATCAGCACCGGCTTAGGATTTTCTGGATACCGGCCATCATTTTGCATTCGAACCGAAAATCCTTGGAAAGCCTAAGAGCCACCATACGCGTCTTATCAAGGAAGCACTAGAAATCTACAGGCACCCGATAAATATTAATAGAGATGATGGTCTCAAATTAAAAACATCTTGATATCCGGCGCTTCAAAGTCATTCTCGTCGCAGACTCCGCAGAGGTAATGATCAGACAACAGATGAATCATGCACACAACACAATAAACACATCATGACTTCGGCACGGTATTGCAAGCCGATACTTAACCATACTCCAATATTCAAGATAACAACACATCAGCCCTTACGATGGACCCTGCAATGAGATCCGAAACGTCTGCCCGAAAGGTCGTAACAACACGGCATAATACCCCAGTAAACACAAACTTGAATATAATTGATATTTTTAAAAAATGTCTATTTACAATGTTGCTGGGTCGATTAAAAAAAATAAAGACATTGACTCTTTTACTGCGTCCGGTGTAGCGCCCGGCGGCCGTCAAGTTTGACGGGCCGGCTCGGTCGATGGGGATGCTGTTACGCTTTTTATTTTTATTTAATCAATCACCCTCGCTGGAGATGGCGCCACCTGAACTCCATAATGCCGCGCGGCGGCGTCACGGGATAGAGGAAAAAACGGCGCCCATTAGCGGGATTAGCCCCCCCCGCCCCTGCTGTAATCCACTTTGGATGGAACTTTTTATACCGACTCATCAAAACCATCCAATCAGAGGCCAGCGTCGCGTCACCTCGCGCCGCGACGGCTCTCGGCAATTATCGCTTTATTAGCTCGCTTCCGTCTCGCTCTTTGATATTGTTTTGTTATCTCAATTATAATAATTTATATACAATTATTGAAATTTTGAAGTTAGAGTTAAGGAACACTTAAGGTGTTTAAATAGTAATAATTATTCCGAATTTTCTAACCATCTTTTGGCTACGGGTCATTCTCTTGATATTAATAGGGGTTTACAAATTTTACGTACAAATTATACAGAATCACAATTTGATAAATGAGAAATTTTGGAAATAAGATAGAGTGTAAATAGTAAATTGAATGTTATAAATAATCGGTCCTTTTTTCAAATAGTCATCTTTTAAATTTATTTTCATGTTAAGTAGATACTTTATATTATCATTTTCCGTATATAACTGTTTAATATTTCGATCTATTTTCGATTTATAAATTTTATTTTTGTTATTCTGATGAAGAAGCCATTGGCTTCGAAACATGTTGAATTTTTTCAATAAATAAGTGGTGTTTACAAAGTTATTTATATAAATTATAATTATGTCACCACAAAATAAATTTGCTATATTTGAAGAAGAAGCAAACACTTGGTGGTGGGACATTATATTTAAATAAATAAAAATAACTTACTTACCTCTCAAGATTCTCCCTGAATCCCTACGGTCGTAGCGAAACCTTGTCGGATCTGAAAATAGATATAAGTAGTGTTTAACTAAGTTATTTTTATGTATTTAATTATTATAATTTCGCTGTCTCTCCGCCTGTCCGTCCGTTTGTCTGTCCCCGTGACTTCGTGTAACATCCGTAACTTAAAAAAAAAATTTTTTTTACTTTTTTCTTTATAAATAAATAAAAACTTATTATTTATTAACAGACGGGTTACAGCTAGTTATTAATATTTGTTGTTCGAAAACTTTAATAACCTCGCAGGACTATATTCCTGCCTTGATTATGAATCAAAAATTGTTAAAACCATGACCTTATGAATAGCAATAGTTATGGAGTTACGCAATTTCAAAATTTGCATTTTTTTTCAATATTTCTCACTCATTTTGTCACAGAACATTGAACTATCATAACAGTAATTTTTATCGAATATGAAAAATTCATTCTCTTTAATACAAGTTAAATAAAATGATAAAAAAAACTTTCAGAAATTCCAATTGTAATGTTTTCCGAAATTTTTTATATAATTTTATATTATATAAGTTACCGTAATGATAGTCCAACGTTTTACAAAATAATAAGTCCGAAATATTGAAAAAAAAATGCAAACTTTGATGACGCATATCTACACAACTATTGATATAATGTTATGGTTGCTAGAACATTTTCGACTCATAATCAAGGTACAAATATAGTTCTGCGAGGTTATTAATGTTTTCCAAATAACCCTGTATGCCTACATTTATTTTTGAACATACAGATTGTCAAACAAAGTTATCATATCAGGGAAACGAACCCGCTATAAATCACGTGGTTAGTAGCGAATTTAGCATTTTATGCACGCATTTTTATCAAGCATAAAGTAATAAATAGCACCCGGGAAACCATCAAAAGAAAAAGAGAAAAGAAAAAAGAGGAAAGAAAAGCAGGAAAATTCTTCTCTCAGAACCTCACAACCCACCGGATGCACGTCCAAAACTTGTGGAGGGGTGTGCAGTTCCAGAAAAGGGCTCCTCAGCCACGCTCGGGTGCGTAGTTAAAACATGGAAAACGTCATCTTTGTAAAAAGGGATTGCTGAATAAGAAGAGGAATAAATTAATTCAGTCCACTGTTATTTAAAATCAGTTTTATTTAAAAAAAAAAAACTACGAATTTTAAATAAAATCTATGTTTTCTTATTTAAAAACAAAGTAAATGAATTTTGATTAAAATTTCTGCAATTACGTTATTGTTAACAGAACAAATCAGAATATCATGAATATGTGAAATAATAATTTAATTTGACCTGAATGAAACATACCAACTATGTATTCTGTGTAGATTCTGGTCTAGAGTTCGAGCCGCAGGTCAGGAGACCACCAAGTTGGTCCTATTTTTAAAGCACGGGCATAAAGCTTAATTTCAAAATAGTAGTAATATTTAAGAGACGCATTCCTATGCGCATATGTATTTTCATAAAAAAAAATCATTAGTTAAGTACTTTCGCCTAGAATCAGTAAAGAAACACGTTATTTGATCTAAGCGTTTGCTAAGCTAGACTCCTGTATAGAAGAAGAGCTCCGTCGTATATTAAGCTATTCTAAAGTCTTCTCCCCTTTCTCATCATCCCGCTATTCACGTTTTTCTGAGCTAATTTAAAAGTTTACAAACCGCGGGGAGCGAATTAGGCGCTAAGAAGGTTCGACCACCCCTTTCCGAGGAGATGCGGCATTCGTCCTTGCAGAGGTCACAATAAAAATAATGTCAAGACATTCTAGAAACGAAAGTAAATGCAGTCGGACTGGCTGATTTTGGAATGATTTGGAAGAGTATAGAAACAAATGGAACATATGAAAATGTATGAGAAGTTTCGAGAGTATTGTAAATTGAATATTGAGACCATAGAAAGCGAATTGTAAGCCAGTTCACGGCTTTAGCTACAGAAAAGGCGTGAGTACGGGTGTATGAATAAAGTGTATCTGAGACAAGTGGAATATTCTAGTGCGTGTGAAGTAGAAATTACGAAGTAGTTTTCAAGCTGTTGGTTGACTTTGTGTTTTAAATAAAATTTTATTGATTTTGGGAGTTTCGTTTGGATCCCATCGCCGAAAACCGTGACAATAATTGTAACGGATCTGAGTGACGTCTGTCTGATGAATGAGGATGACAGGCAGCCTTAAAGAACGAGAGAGCGAATGGTATAAATCGAGAAGCGTTATTTTGCGGGCTCTCTTATTCCGTAGCCACCGCGATGTGAACAGTACTGCTATGGTATTAGAATCGAACTATTGCCATCTGCAATTATGTAAAGCAATAAATATCTGGAAGTGTCAACGCATTTCATTGGAATTCTGATCATCCAGGTTCTTCTCCACACACACGGGGAAGAACATTAAAAAAATAATATTAATGACATAATACCTCAATACAATTTTTTTTATTACGGAAGGCAGCTCTGAAGCCAGCCTCCTTTACAATCATTTCCCACCCAAACCTAGTTTCGAGAGCCACATATGCTCTCACCTACAGGTGAGAATATAAACTGTTTATATTCTCACCTGTAGATGACAGTATCTATGATTCTCGAAACTAGGCATGTATAAATTGAACTCAAAGGTAGCCTTACACAAGTATTTTATTTATCTATAAATTAGCATGCAATTCCACAAAGTAAATGCCAAATTAATAAATAATATACCTTATATTATTTATTTATTTTTTCAGTTTCGAAGCTCTAAGGCAGAGATATCTTTGAGGACGTTGTCACTCCATCTTAGTTTCGGCCTTCCTAAGCTCCTTCGCCCTATTGGCTTTGAGTCAGCTGGGACTTTGGTGCTTGATGCTCGGACATTCTCTCCACATGACCCAGCCACCGAAGTCTTCCCAGTTTTATAAATTTTGTGACGTTTGGCTCCTTAAATAGAGTATAGAGCTCATTGTTCTAACGTCTGCGCCAAAGTCCATTTTCTAGAACCGGTCCGAAGATACGCCTCAAAATTTTCCTTTCAAAAACGTCCAGTGCTCGCTCATTCCTCTTAGTTAGTACCCACGTTCACAAAGAATGAAAAACACACAACATAATATAGATAATACAATTATAATTCAATTAGTTTAAAAGCTTTTCATCACTTAAATGTGAACACGGCTAACATAGAGATAAAATAAAAGCTAAAACATCTAAAAGAAAGAACAGAAAAAAGTGATTTTATAGAGTGACGTTGAATAGAGACACTAAACAGCTAATTTCACAAATTTGGTAATAGTTCTCTTATATTCGTAGAAACTGCCATGAAATATGTCAATGAGCATGTTATGGTTATTTTCTCCTTTTGTTGTATGACCTCAACATTCTAGATTAAGAATTGAGTGGTCCATAATGTTATTCCAAGTTGAAAGAGCATTATGTAAGTCTCTTTTTACTCCCTTTATATTAACTCGTGGCGTCTGCTTGCTTGCCGTCAACAAAAACTTTGGATCGATTTTTGACCCTTTTCCCGTGATCCAATCGAGCTGAAACTTAGCGAGCAGACTCGTGGCGACGATCAAGAAGATCTGTCAAATTTTCGTTAAAAAAATAAATAATTATAGTATAATTTCGGACATTTAGAAATTTTATTGGTTTTTTCAAATTGGAATCATTAGAAAAGTTTGATAAGCAACGCCGCGGCGGACCGATAACGTCGCGGAATATTTTCTAAATTTGAATTACTCCGTCGGTATAATAGGTACATCGCTACGAATTTCGAAAATTTACAAAACAATTGGTTCACAGATGACAGCAAAATTGGGTTTTATGAGAAAAAATCAAATAATTATTTATTTCTTTTAGAATTCTACATTACTCAAATCTGATTCTGACTAAATCATTTGACGCTGGAAATTCATAAGGTACGATATTGATGATAATTGAATCTATCAAAATCTTGACATCTCAAAACATCTGACATTTTAGAAATATATCAAATTTCTGTAAGTTTAGTGATATGTTGTGTTTTAATTCGTCTTTAATTATTGTTATATTTTACAAAGTATAGTAAAAACTTGGTTTTTATGGGTTAGTTTTTTTATTAATTTTATTAACACATATTATCCATTTTTTTAACAATACTCTCTTTGTTTTGTCGCTAGAACGTCGAAATTAAATATTTTAATTCATCTTAATTTTTGGAAACATCTGACTAACGCTTCCCATAGATCATATTTCCTCGCTAGCTCACTTTCCTCGTTCCCTTACAGCAGATCTCCGATCGCGGTCTGTAATTAATCTGCATCGAGCGCTTTCCAGAATTGTGTGGAGTGCCCTCGTGTCGGCTAAGTTCGCAGACAGCCCTGCGAGGGAGGTACAGATGTGAAGTGAAGCGATGGATCGGAGCACTTCGGATGCTGTGATTGGATGATGAGCCGCGCTTTCTGCGATTCAGCGCGGTTGAGGAGATAAAAGAGCCGAGCGCGTTGTGTTATCCGTATCATGAGAAATCTTCAACGGGGAATTTGCATAAAGTTTGTATATTATTTGTTTCAGCGTTTTAATTGACACACACAATACACACATATGTACATGTTATTTTCATATTTTGTTTTGAGATGTTCGAATAAGTACATAGGTATCTATCTCCAAGGTCTGGCGGCAAATGACGAAACTAAAGACACGTATTTACTAGGGGACAAATTGTCCCTTAACATCACGCGCGGCATAGAGTCTATGTCCCGCGGCAACGTCGCCACGCGCACGGTTCCCGAGCGAGCGCACGGGGACATCGTACCGCGCGTCAGTATTGCTTGACCACAATAACTTGGCGTGCGGCGACTTTGGAACTAAAACCCGCCCCGCCCGCACCCGGCGGTAACCCCTCGCCCTGTCATTCAGTACAATTTTGTATTTGCTCGGGAGCTGTGACATCCTGATTACCAATATACACTGAATTATTATGTCCAAAACATCCTAAACAGTCCGGGATGGTGCAAGAACAATTGCCAATGAAGTATTAAAATTTTGCGAAGCTGAAAAGCAAATAATGGACCGATATTACCGTCTGACAGTTTGTCAGATAGAAAAACCGCCATTACGGCTTGGTTCCTTTGGTTGGTTGCCCGACCAAATTTCTGTTAAACGCTACAACACCGGTCACCGGACATTCTGTACATTATGTATTGTGTAATAAATTTACATCCTGGCAACTTCTGTTACGCGACAGGGACGCCCTCCCTCGCGCGCCAATGGTATGTTGACAAGCTAAGACGCATGCGCTACAGTTACATGTGCTATATGATATGATATAAAACAGCGTTCCGTAATATTATGTCTTGCTTGGCTAAATTTTCAAAATCAGTTGTTGTCATTCGAATGAAATTGACAAATGATCCGTCAGACATTCGAAGATCGCATAGGATATCCATCCTTCTTTTTCTTTTCAGTAGATACTTTCGCACCCACCACCTTTTTCTGCTCTTACGTTTCGATAAACTCGTTAGAATAAATAGATGCGCAGCACTAATCATCATAACCCTTTTGGGCGACATTTACGCGACAAGTGATATGTGAGTCCCGGTGTATACTGTACACGTCAAAAGACCGCGAAATTGTCCCCGAAACATGATAGATGTTGATGCGTCATACCGCACGGAATATTGCGAAGGCACGGCCCTTACTGCCGCCGCCTTGTGCCCCCATATTCTAAGTCAATGTGTGCGTCACAGTGCGTGCGTACACGGCGCCGAGCACATTCTAATGGGTAGCGGCCAGTTTGTATGAAGACGTATTATTGTTCTTAGTATACTGTGCTAGCATAGACCTTTAAAATATACGGATGATTCCTTTTTGGAACATGTATATACACAAGTTCCAAAATGTTCTTACGATGGAATTGGTGAACGTTGCATTGAGTAGCGTGATCACTTAAGCCGGCTCATACAGGTTATAAGCCCTGGGCCATCGTACAAAAGTCTTCCATACACGTTTCTCATGTCAATAGCTTCGTCACTGTGAGACATGTATTATTTATCTTAATCTATTAATAGAACTAATTA
This sequence comes from Agrypnia vestita, assembly GCA_016648135.1. Taxonomy (NCBI): domain Eukaryota; kingdom Metazoa; phylum Arthropoda; class Insecta; order Trichoptera; family Phryganeidae; genus Agrypnia; species Agrypnia vestita. The sequence goes on from JADDOH010008864.1 coordinate 28,714, forward strand.
ATATTCACGTCAGTGTGGCATATAAAATTCTACACAGAAAATCAAACTTTGTTCTACACACGCGACTACTATATCACGACTGTTTTAGAGTTCAACAATCGAAAAGCGCGCGTGGACAGAAAATTAACCAAGAAAGTGCGTTGTGTAATTCTATTTCTACTAGAAACAGCTTGTTTGTATGCAAACAATTGAAATTGTTTCACATTTGAACAGAAAACTAATAATTACATATTTATTATTAAAATATTATTAATATTTAAACCATTTGTGGTCAGACACTATAACAGGTTATTAGTTAACTTAGTAAAAACCACTACCAGATTTTAGGTCTACCGGTTTCGAGATGTACCCGTCTCTTCGTCGGGACCAACACTACACTACTATACACCCTAACCATAGTATTGTTAAACTTTCAGCAGTATTGATCGCATGCATGTTAATCTTGTCAGAGACAAGCATGCACTACTAGCCTACATATCATTCAGGAATCTAACGAAAGAGAGTGAGAGGGGGCGGGGTCTAAAGTGGGTGTTACCCCATCTTTTGTGAACGTTAAATTATATCCTCTAATTAATAACCAAATTAATTTTCCATGTAGCCCTTTGTTTAATTTAACGTTTAACAATACTATGGTTGGGGTGTATAGTGTTGTGAATATAGTAGTGTAGTGTTGGTCCTGACGAAGAGACGGGTACGTCTCGAAACCGGTAGACCTAAAATCTGGTAGTGGTTTTTACTAAGTTAGCTGAAAATCTGTTATAATTACATATTTTATTATATACAGGACTTAAAATTTGATAAAGATGCTGTGAAACCTTTGGAGCATGTCTTATAAATAAATCATGAACGGACTCAAGACACAGAAGGTCACAACCCTTAACCCATGGTCCAATGTCGCCCTCACAGTAGGTACTGTGATTTATTGTATCGGAAATGTTTTCTATCCCCTATTTTTAACATATAAGGAGACCTTACAAGGGCTTCTTTTAAAAACTGATTTATCTTTTTGAATTTTTTAAGAAAACAAGAGTTTTACTGTTTTAGAGTAAATCAAAAAATATATATTTTTAAGACATTTTATAGATGTCTCACAGAGACGAAATTATATTTTTAAGTAGGTATGGAAGTCTTGGGGTGTTCTTAGGGCTTACGACCTATCGTACGGCTGGCTTAAGTGATCAATTTATGCAATGTTACGTTCACATTGCCACCCATGATAGAATACCACATCTAAAAAAATTTTGGAAGTTGTATATATTTAAATTTTACAACCTGTTTCGTATATGTGTTATAACACTCATTAGCGCGACCGGCATCCAAAGCTTTTTCACTCCCCTTAAATAACCACAGATGTCATTAATGAGATATCTATTTTTAAGATTGGAATTTTTTTAGCAATATGTGTAATGGGATTCTTCCAAATTATTAGCATTAAACTTGAATACGCCTGAAATATCATTTCAATTTTTTTTTCTACACCATGCCATAAAAATGATTTATTTTTATTTTATTTATTAAATTCCAAAAGAAAATATACAAAATATAATATATATTACTTGACAATATATGATCAGTCTACATAATGCAACGTTCACCAGTTGTTTTGCTTTGTGTAGAGTGATCACTTAAGCCAGCTCATACAGGTTTTAAGCCCTGGGCCATCATATAAAAAGTCTTCCCACGCACGTTCCTCATATTCATAGCTTCGTCTCTGTGAGACTTCTATAATTTATTTTAATTAATTAATCCAAGAAAAAATCCAGTAACTGTATTCATAGAACATAAACTGTTAAAATATAATTTTGTCTTTATTTTAGTTTTTAAGTATAACTTCTACCGCGCGTAATCAGTAGACGCACGAAAATTTTTTTTCAAAAATTTTCGAATTACAACGGAGTTATCAATTTTTCACTTTAATTTATCACTTACCCGTCAAAAATGGCGGTACTTATACATGTCGGTTCGAAAGGAATAAGATCTTTTTTGTAAAAAAATATACACTAAAAAGTTACGGGCGTTACACGAAGTTACGCGGATGGACGGACGGATAGACAACGAAATTATTATAATTGAGTTTTAATTCTTCCAGAGTGGTGTAACCCATTGAATAATACAATTAAATTACTCATTAACGTTAAAGTAGAATAGATTACAGTAAACGTAAAGGAAATGGAGATTTGAACGAGTACAAAACAATAAAAGCACTTTATTTGATTCCAGTAGAGGGTGGAAATGTTGGTCCTGAAAGTCAGGTATAACATAAAATACATGCCTGGCCCTAATGGAGCCTTCGCCACTCGTCGAATTATCATTTCGCTGATCCTGTCTTCCCGGAGACACCTGGAACTTGAGTGACTCTCGAAGGTCCACCTGAGACTCTCATTATACAGGAAGCGAACCCTTCCACGGCGGAAATGTGGGAAATTCGAAGGACCTTTCCTGTTCGCAGGCGAGAGGAAGGAACACACGTAATGTGAGTAGAAAACTCGGCTTGAAGGATGCAAAATATACTGCGTTCATTGAAAGATTTGGCAGATACTTCGTGGTGCAACATTATAATTTAAAATATGTTTTACTTTACTTTGTAATACACACACAATATAAGCTATTAAATTACAACTATAGTTTCGAGAGGAGAAGTCCCTCTCATCATCAGGTATAGATAATATATATATATATCCTCTCGAAACAATAGTTGTAATTTAATAGCTCATATTGTGTGTGTATTACAAAGTAAAGTAAAACATATTTTAAATTATACTGCGTTCAATTATTAGTATATTTCACTAATAATAAATTAGGCGCGTTACACTTTCCTAAATTCAAAATCCAAAATAAATAGTGTAGAAAAAAATTAATCCATGAAAACCAAATTTTTATTTCACTCCCTTTCTCATTTAATCACGTTTCGTGTCTACAGCACGCGTCGGAGTCATTACTCATTTGTTATGATTCCAATTTGAAAAAAACCATTAAAATTTCAAAAAATTCAAATTTATACTATAATTATTAATTTTTTTGAAACGTTAGATCATTTTTATCGTCGCCACGAGTCTGCCTGCAAAGTTTCAGCTCGATTGGATCACGGGAAAAGGTTTAAAAATCGATCTAAAGTTTTTTCAACAGACAAGCAAGTAGACGCTACGAGTTAAAAGAAAGAGTGTAAAATGCTGAGTTTACAAAATTTCATGTGGTGATTGCAAAAGTAAACACATCGGTGAAACTTCTAGAAATCTCAAAATAAGACTAAATGAGCATCGTCGTTGTATTGTGTAATAATTTTTCTGAATTCGCGAACCACATCACGGCTAATAATAATTATTTACATTCATGTATATAGATCCACTAAATCAATCAAACCCGGAGTTCTTTAGAATAAGCCAGCACACTAATAATGTTGGTTACTTTTCTCCTATCACATGGTTGTGTCGCACATATAATATGTATTGTGCTGACCCTAACATTGATGCTGATATTCTTGCAGATACCTTATCATCGTTGAAAAACTCACTCAATACACAACATTAATTTTCTAAACGGTGACCTGAACCTATAAATCCATTAAATCAATTATTTATTAAATATTAATCGCACTACATTAAAACACTAAATATATAATACATATAAATGTACATGTTAAATATACTTAAATGCAAAAATACAAGTTACTAGAGCGTGCCGAAGACGCTTGTAATTGGGATAATGGGCATAGTCTTCATTTAAAATGTTTTATTATTAGAGTGTCATGTACCTATTATCCTGTTAGTGTCTCTAATATATAAAAAATAAAATAAAAAATATACCATTCAACTTCTCCATCTCTATGCGCGTAAAGATAATAAAATTAATAATTTAGAAATTTCAGTTATAAATTTGCTTATTATTCATTATCAATATTCCCGTTGCTACCATTCTTAGAACAGTAACTTTAGATCATTTTGTCTTACCACATCCCAACTCGCAATAACAGACATTCACCTACTTTTCATCTCCCCTTTTGTAAGACCAACTCAAAAATCTTTATGTACAGATCCACAAATTCATTTAACACAAACTATCACCAAATTGACATTTTCAACGCAACAATAAGAAACATAAAATAAACAATATTTACACTACTGCACCCAAACTAATTTGTACATTATATCTTCCCTTCTACTCCCGTCCCACATTCCCCTCCACCCTCTCCACTCGCTATTAAAGTAAGTTACAGTAAATTTTTATATTTAGTGGAAAATTTGTAATTGGCATAATTGTAAAAACCCTTATTTCATATTTTTAAGATTGTTGTTTTGCTGTTAATTTTCCCCAAAACAAAATAAATAAATAAATAAATACCTAATCAATCATTACCTAAAAATATATGCTGGTACATGATAGGAGTTGAATTGAATATATTGATTTTCAGGCGTATTCTAGTAGATATTTATGTAATAATTCGAAAGAATATCATGTATACGTTAAAAGGAATACTGCTAAAAAAACTGCATTTAAAAAAATAAAATATACAGGCCTCATTACTAGTTATGAAAGCTGTATATACTAACTTATTAATGAGAAAAAATCAAAAGATGTCTCTAGCAGAGACCATAGTAATATATGGAAGGTTCTTGATTCGAACATATATATAGAATTTTTAATTGATAATATTTGAATTATAAATTAGCTTCATCTCTATGAGACTTTTATAATTTATCCTTAATTAATTAATTATTTGTATCAATGTAAGAATTCCATTTTAAAGTAGTCAGTTTAATACTCACCTCTGTCAATGAAAGATTCTGTTACTCTAGAAATTAAGTAGGTAGTAAAATATAAAAATATTATTAAACTCATGATGATAATAAATTGGGTGAAAAACAGTGACTTTGTTAGACATTTTTCAACAAAAAAAAAAATCTAAATCATAGTGATGATATGTTTTGGTTTTTTTTTTTGCGCTTGCGAAAAAAGATACTTAATTCTAAAAGCGATGTACCTGTTATGAGTAAATGCAAATTATGACATACGAAGATGCGCGCGAAACTTCTCGCGCGGCGGTTTTCAAATTATTTTACGTTCTGTTCGTTCTCTCCATGCACGGATATAGGATAGGAAAAAACTATCCCATAAAAACCAAGTCTTTATTATACTCACTTTCTCATTTACTAGTGGAATCTGGATTGTCGCTTAACCTACGCGTTGGGCTTTGGTCGGGCGACGCTACGAAAGGAAGTAATAAAAAATTTCCAAAAATCCAAATTTATACTATGATCAGATTTAGTGTCTACCATATGCGTCGAAGTCTCCATACAACTTACTAAGTTGTATGAAAAAACCATTAAAATTTCTAAAAATCCAAAATTATACTATAATTGTGTTGTTATTATTATAAATTATTATATATATTATAAATTATACAGTTGCCGGCAAACTTCTTGAAATTCTTTGACGTGGTGGGGGAATGCGCAGAAGACAAAATTTGGGTCTCTTTGGTGGAAAGGTAGATGCGCAAACTTCCCCCCACTACGCCGTAGAATTTCAAGATGTTTGCCGGCTACTGTACTATAAGCTTGTTGGTCTTGTGGTTAGGACTCTCGCCTCGTGATCCAAAGGTCGCAGGCTCGAATCTCAATCCAGACAAGCAAGTTAGTCCTATTTCCATAGCACAAGCGTTTAGCTTAATTTGAAAATAGTAAGAATATTGATGTGACACGAATTCCGTGTTCGCATCTCTATTTTATAAAAAAAATATATATATATTTTTTTAACGAAAATTTGACAGATCTTCTTGATCGTCGCCGCGAGTCTGCTTGCAAAGTTTCAGCTCGATTGGATCACGGGAAAAGGGTTAAAAATCGATCCAAAGTTTTTTCGTCAAGCAAGCAAGCTAGCAGACGCCACGAGTTAAAAGAAAGGGAGTAAAAAAAAACAGGACAGAGAATTTATACAATTTTAACATTAAGAAAACTGGCGCCAACACTTGTTTAATGTACACTTTACCCTATTTTTTTTAAAAGCCGTGAAGGACATTAATAAATAAATAATAAAATAAATCTCATGACAATTTTGTGGTAGGTACCTATTCTTTTGTATTTCATAAATTTCGGAAACACGGCCTAACAACATAACAGTAGTAGCAGCTACTTGAAATGTTGAAGTGTTGAATGAATACTTCCCTTTTGAAGAGCGGGTTAGGGGGAAGGTGTGTGTTGTATGTAGTGTGAGTATAGAGTGAGTGCAGATGTGTGGAGTGGCTGGTTGTATTAATTAATATTAAATTGAAGTTGGTTTCCGAGTAATTAGTTGGAAAAGTTTCGCGCCAAGTTATTATAAATGAACAGAGAGTAGCTACTTGCTACACTCGTGTCTTACTCCAGAACTGACGTAGACTCAATGCCAGGATTCTTTAGATCCTTGCCGGAATAGTATTTCTAAAGTAGTGGTTCCCAAAGTTGACAGGACCGCGACCCACTAACAACAAATTGAATTTTCGGGACCCACCTCCTGCCTCACTTTTTCTCATTTCATATTGTAACTATACGGAAGACTGTTCAGTTAAGAAAAAAAATAACCCATAAAAACCAAGTTTTTATTATACTCCACGCGTCGGGCTCTAAAATTAAACAATATACAAATCGTTAGAATTTCGAAAAATCCAAAATACCACAATAACTAATTCATTTTTTAAAATAAAATTTGTTAGATCATTTTTATCGTCGCCACGAGTTGCCTGAAATTTTTCAGCTCGATTGGATCCGGGGAAAAGGGTTAAAATCGATCCAAAGTTTTTTCGGCAGACAAGCTGACACTATGAGTTAAAAGAAAGGGAGTAAAAAAGAAAGACGTCCAAATGTAATCGAAATTTTAATTACGAAAAATATTAATATGTAATATTTTAATGGAAAGGATGTATTTGATGCCTATTTCTTGTCTTAATAGCATTAGTGTCGACTTCAATTTTGGTCACTTTTAATCGCAGTGAATTCGATACGTCCAACTCATTTCTGTATTTAGTCTTAATAGAAACCATGGTAGAAAATCCCACTTGACATAAGTTTGAGGTAGTCAAGGGGAGGAGGACTTTCATGGCTTCGTCAGACAAGCAGGAATTAGTGTCAGCAACTAAAATCCAGAATTTCGCTAATTGATTGCGATTAAAAGTATTTTTCAGCGACGTATCTTCTGATAAATCAATAAGCTCTTTACCTACTTTTGTTGACATTTTAAATGGTTTTGTTTTCTTGAATTGATTTTAAATCCAGTTTATCCTTTCGAAATATTTCATCTCTTCTTCGAAGGAGGCGTTAAAGCTATTTTTCAACTCTGTTAAAAGAGTGAAAATTGCAGTAAATTGCAGAAAATTGAGATCTGGCTGCACTTCGTTATTTATAATAAACACGACACGACCCAGACGAGACGTGTTGCGCCGTGTTGTGACTGCGACCCACCTAATTTCCGCTTGCGACCCATAGTTTGGGAAATACTGCTCTAAAAGAAAATTGAATTAATAATGTCTGTCTTCAGAGATCTATTGTTACTCCCTTTATATTAACTCGTGGCGTCTGCTTGCTTGCTTGCTTGTCGGCTTGCCGTCGAAAAAACTTTGGATCGATTTTTAACCCTTTTCCCGTGATCCAATCGAGCTGAAACTTTGCAAGCAGACTCATGGCGACGATAAAGAAGATCTATCAAATTTTCGTTAAAAAAATAATAATTATAGTATAATTTTGGATTTTTCAAAGTTTTAATGTTTTTTTTCATACATGTTGTATGGATATTTCAACGCATATGGTAGACGCGAAACCCGAAAATGAGAAAGGGAGTATTGTAAAAACTTGTTTTTTTATGGGTTACTTTTTAAAAATATTGAATACGAACTGTTTCATGGTATAGAATGTCATAAGAAAGCGAAAAGATGTGGAAGGTAGGCAGAAAACTTGGCAAAAATATTTTCTGATTTCAATACTACGACAGCGATGGTTGTACGCGAGAGGACAACGTTAGCTAGTATAGTTTGGTATTAGATAGATAAACAAACCTTGAATGTATTCGATCGAGAGTTCTCGGTCAACCTTACTCAGTATTGTCGTAAATTAAATAATCGTAATTCATTGTTTATTTTGATATTTTACAATGGCGTTCTAGTGCCAATCCTGATGTATGGAAGTGAAGCCTGGAATTGGCAAAGGAGGAATGAAAGTACACTAAGCGCGGTAGAAATGCGGTCACTAAGACGCTTGTGCAAAAAATCTTTGTAGTAAGGAATGAACAAATATGAAGTGAATGTAATGCTGGCTGCAGTGTGGTAAATTGAATAAAGAAAGGAGTGCTGTGATGGTTTGATCATGTGGAAAGTATGGTAAAGAAAATATATGAGGCGAGTGTCGAAGGCAACAGGAATAGAAGACGTCCGCGAAGGACCTGGCACCATCAGGTACTACAAGTATTTGAGAGTGGCCCTGTTAAAAGCCTCAACAATCGTATAATTTGTATGAGAAGATGTATGTATGTGGCCAAAGCAAAAGTGGTGTGCCAGGATAGAAGAGTGTAGTGTTCAATCCTCTCTGCCTATCCCTGCGTAGAAACTGCGTGATGGTTAGTTAGTTAGTTAGTTAGTTAGTTATTTAGTTGTCCCGCAATAATTCAGCCAACTACTTAGTGTAGAATCAGAGTGAGCTTTTTCTGCGCTAAAATTAATGACACCTTAAACACATTTAAAATATATTTTGATACGAGTGTTCTGTGAATACAATTACTGGATTTTGTCCACAGAGGGATAATTATTAATCGGCTGCTTATAAATTGATTTGTAATGATTGTGATTATTTTTATATAGGAAAAACTGGTGTAGAAATTTTGATGTTAGAGTTAAGGAACACTTGATAATAATTATAATAATTATTCCGAATTTTCGAAGCAGCTCTGACGACGGATCATTTGATATTAATAAGAGCATAAAAATTTTACATACAAATTATACACAATTACATTTTAATAAATTAGAAATTTAGGAAATAAGATAAAGTTTAAATATTATTAATAACCATGTTCTTTTTACAAAAAGTTATCTTTTAAATTAGTTTTAATGTTAGTAGGTACTTAATATTATTAATTTCTCGTATATATATATATATATATTAATTTTTTTTTTTTTTTTTTAAATTTTAAATATTATATATATATATATTAATTTGTTGGTATACATTGATTCCTGACGAAGGGGGCATTGGCCCTCAAATGTGTTGATATTTTCTATATATAAGTGGTGAAATCAAAGAATTTTTATTATTTATATTATAATTTGCAACTACAAAATCATTTTGCTCTTTTTGAAGAGGTACAATTGTTAATTAAGATAAATTAAAGAAGTCTCGCAGATACGAGCTACATAATAATATGGGAAACGTAAGCCTTTATAGGGTGGTCTAAGGCTTATGACCGTTCACGAAGTCCATCGTAAGAACATCCACATATTACCAATTTTTTATGTAGTATATGTGTTCTAAATCAGCTTCTTTTATATATTAGAATAGACTGCTCGGCGGAATTGGTGAACGTTGCATTGTGTATAGTGATCACTCAAGTCAGCTGACAAAGGTCAGAAGCCCTGGGGCACCCTATAAAGACTTCGTACGGAAGTATTTATACGGTGCCCCAAGGCCATACCATATTATAGTTTCATCTTTATATTAATATTATCAGATAAGTGCACGAATAGGTACTCTCCAACTTAGTCACCCGGAAAGAAGAAAGAAAAAAGCCGCAAAAATGGGCCAAATTCAATGATTGGAAGAGAACTAAACTAACGAACTAACCATCACGCCGTTTCCCACAGGGGTGGCAGAGAGGATTGGACGCCATATTCTTTTATCTTGGCACACAACTTTTGCTTCGCCTACATTCATCTTCTCACGCAAACTCTGAGACTAAACTGTTGAGACTTTTAACAGTGTCATCCTCCAATACTTGTAGTATCTGATAATTTTTATTTATTATTATTATTATTTTTATTTTATTTATTTATTAATAAACGCCCCATAGGACTTTTGCAATAGATAGGTAAGTGTACATTGTCAGAATATATAGATAGTTTAAAGAGGAAAAAACAATAACATGTAAACATAATAATGACATAAAGAGAAAAGAAAATACTTAAAATATAGTGACAAATATATAAAGATAAATATAATTTAAAGTAAAAAGCAAATATCTATATAAAAAGCAGAAGCATAAGAAAAATATAAAACATAAAAGATATAGCACAAGCATTGAAAGTAATATTATAATAAAAAAATATACATACAAATACAAATCAATTATTTAAGTCCAATTCGACAAATACTAGTAATGCCAGGTCTTTCGCGGACGCCTTCTATTCCTGTTGCCTTCAACTCGCTCATGAGATCCACACGACCAAACCATCTCAGCACTCCTTTCTCAATTCTTTATTAAAGGCCCCGTCCCAAAAATTCACCAGAAAGACCTATTATCATTACCATATAAGAAAAAAGTATATAAACAGAATTGTCTAATGTACAGAGGTGTAAAAATGTATGATGAGATGCCAGGAAATATGAAGAATATAAATAAGTTGAATGTATTTAAAAACAAATGCTATAATTATTGTAAAAATAGAATAGAATTGTGGAGCATACTCGTAAGATGTATTATTAATTATAGATTGTACAATAGATTAGATTAGATGTAAATATGTAGGTTATTATGGATAGTATATTGGTAATAGATTTAAGAATGTAAAGTGTTTAATACTAGTCAATATACAATGTAATATTAACTAACTTAAGAAATAAATAAAAATTTGATAGTCAGATATAGATCAGTCTGCCATAACTAGCTGTTTTAGGTTCTCCTCGCTAGCGCAGCGAGTGTAGCGCTTCACCGATAGCAGAAAGTGTTTCGTATAATGCAAGTGGGAAAGTTAGCAAGAAATAAAATTAGCAACTTGGAGAAACTCCCTACTCCCAACTTCAGCCGTCAAAGGGAACTAAAAATGATGCCTTTTATGCGCCAGCGGAACCGTAGCACTACGGAGGGGGAGGGTGTATGTGCGCTCGCTTTGAGGAAAATATATTTAATTTACTCTTTCCGCCCTTATCCCATCCATTAGGTATGAGGGTCGATCAAAATAATATAATAATTGAAGACCCCGTGGCGAGAAGCTGTTAACGAACGTTTTTGTCAAAAATGAGTTAATAAGCCGTCTAAACTAAATATTGTACGCTCTTTACATTGGAAATAAGTTCAGAACTTAAAAAAAGTAACCCATAAAAACAAAGTTTTTATTATACTCCCTTTCTCATTTACTAGTTGAAATATTTTTTTACGCTTAACCTACGCGTTGGGCTCCGGTCGGGCGACGCTACGAAACGGAGTAATAAAAATTTTTCAAAAATCCAAAATCATACTGTAATCAGGTTTCGCGTCAACCAGACACGTAAAAATATTTTTTTTTAAGAGAAAATTTGATAGATCTTCTTGATCGTCGCCACGAGCCTGCTTGCAAAGTTTCAGCTTGATTGGATCACAGAAAAGGGGTTTAAAATGGATCCAAAATTTTTTCGTCAGACAAGAAAACAAGAGACGCCACGACTTATAAAAAAAATATATATATATAATATAAAGGGAGTAAAAATAATTAGAACGTGTTCAAATCACAGGGATGAACATGTTAACTACACTTTTTCATAAAAATCAATTCAGTTACTAATGGGAAGAATGTGTGATCTTCAATAATAACATGTTCATGCCATCATTCTGAAATAAACACGCCTTTTAATTTGATTGGAATATTTATGGTTAATATAAATTTTACTCTGGCAGTGCTGTCATATATTTGAAGACTATTATAATATGTAGTTATATATTATTTTTTAATAATTTTAAATGGTACATACCATGTTTTGTACATGTATCCTACCGATGTTGACATATGGACTAGAAACAGCAACACTGACAGAAAAAAGCATACAAAAATTAAAATGTACACAGTGGGCTATGGAAAGGTAGATGCTCGGCGTAAGCCTTCAAGATAAAATCAGAAATGAAGAAATAAGACGCCGAACAAAAGTTGCCGATATTATGGACCGTATTGCAAAACTAAAATGGCAGTGGGCTGGACATGTGGCTCGACAGGAGGATACTAGATGGGCACCAGAATCCTACAGTAGAGGCCCTGGATAAAAAATAGAAGCGTCGGAAGACCTCCCAAAAGGTGGTCTGATGACATAGTCCAGCAAGCAGGAAGAACCTGGATGCGAAGGGGGAGAAACTGTTTAGAGACGAGTGGAAGAAAATGGAAGAGGCCTACATCCAGCAGTGAAGAGAAACAGGCTAAGGAAGAAGAAGAAGAAGAAGAAGAAGAAGATGTTTTATACTATTAATTAACATGCTAGGTATTTTGTAATTTTGGATAATGGATGGTAAAAACGGATAGCATTTGAAGGGTTGTTTGATGTTCGTGTTTTACCAATTTTAAAAAGGTGTTATTCTATTAAAAATGAGTTCCAGAGGCGAAAAATGGTTGTTATCTACATTTTTTGAGGAAAAATTAGTATATTTTTATGTTTTTGTACATAAATGCGTTTTTTTACTTTGTAAATACTTTTTTGATATTTTAGTGACATTAATCAATAAAAATTTATCTTGAATTAGCAATAAAACATATTTTTCAAAGGCGAAATGCAAATGTCTAATTATCTCAAAATGACTTGAATGTTAGTTAACAACTTCTTGCCATGGGGTCTTCAATTTTGGAATACGCTTCCCAGGTATAGAACCCAGGTTACACAGTACACAAGAGTAGAATTGAAAGCGTCCAACACAGATTTTTAAAATACCTTAACACTCGCTCTTTTCGATCTCTTTCATTCGTGTTGAGCGATGAAGAAGCTAAAAAGTTATTTAACATACAGACATTAACTTGCATTAAATTAGAAGTATAGCGGACTCTGTAATGTTATTTAAAATCGCACATAACTTAGTTGATACTCCTGATCTCCTTCTACGTCTATCATTTCATATCCCAAATTGTAACAGCAGACAGTCACCTTTGTACTTTTCATCTTTCATCAATATTTGCAGGACCAACTCTAAACAAAACTCATTCATCTACAGATCCACAAAATCTTTTAACTTAAATTACAACCACATTGATTTTTTTAACTGGACTATTCGAGACATTAAACAAAAATTAATTTCACAACCGCATCTTAACTAGTTCATTCAATTTATTTTCCCATATGCTCCCATACTTCTTTTCTTTATCCTAATCCTACATCCCACTCCGACCTTCCCATCCCTTCTCAACATACATATATTGAAACTATAAATTATCTCATTTTGCCACACTTTACTAATATCCTTATTAATTAATCAAGTGGAAATTTTATAATTGGCACAATTTACAATTTTTCATCTCTTATATGTTAATTTAAGATTTACTGTTAAATTTTCCTAGAATAAATATTTTTTCAGAATAAGGGGAGGTTAGTACAGTCCCACACATTCGATATACAGAACGCATAATACACATTGTCGCGGGACGCAGCTATGGAAGATAAATGAAAACACTAAAACAATTTAAATTGATATAAATGAATTGTGTTTTGAAAATGTTCTTAGGTTTTCATGGCCGGTTTCATTTTCATAATTTCTGGTTTATGTTTTCTGGGTTATTTTGCCATATTTTACCTGCTTTTGACACGTTAATGTAAGCCAATACTTAATAACATCAACATTCACAATAAGACATTATGATTGACCCTGCAATGGGATCGGAAAAGTCGGCCTGAAAGGTAATAAAAACCAGCAGCATCTTGTTTTCTCGTGTACCAGCAATATATTTGAGCATGAGGAGGGCTACACAGATGAATGCTCGTATTTAGTGGAAGAAGAAGAAAATTGTAATACGAGGAGCTCTGAACAAACGCCGAGAGCGGCGCCCGGCGCGGGCTGGCGGGAAATTACAGCGAAATGGGAAAAAGCGCATCAGATTTGCATTTCAAAAGCCTCCCCCAGCCGGGGGTGCACCCCGCCCCCCTACCCGCCCGCCGCAGCCGGCTGCTCCATCAATTACAGTAATTTCATGATGCACCGAAACAGCTCGGGCCGCGGCGGCTCACAATGGCGCCCGTAATGGCGGCCCGTATAATGCCGCAATTATTGGCCGGCGATATTGAATTAGCGCATTAAATGTATCGGAAACCACCGGGGAATCGTTGGGCCTTGTAGCCGCGCGCAGGTGCACGCCGGACTCTTTCAACCTGACACATTTGTTTGAATTCTTGGTAGGTGCTACAGCGTAGAGCTCCGATAACCTGATCTATGTAGCTCGATCTTAGGCGGCCTCTATGATTATTTCCATTATATTTCCCTATGTTTTATTAGCATTCGCACTATCTTCTCCGCGTGTTTGTCGTTTGAGCGGCAGCAGTCCAAGAAGATTACTTTTGTTGTACTACTAATATTACACGACAGATGCAATTGCTATTGCGGAATTTATTTCGAATTGCTGCTCAGTTATATTGGAAGACATGTCTGTCTTGTACCATTTTCGCAGATAAAGGAAATTATTTTAGTCTTTTCGTGATCGCTGCTTTATTTTGAAATCATAAAGAAGAATTTTCACAAGTCATTATTTAATGTTACACCATCTGTGAACGGTTTTCCACTTTAAGGAGACCATTTCCAAAGAGACCGCAAAGCTAGTATTATTAACGTTTGTACTACGTCTCCAGTTGCCAAATACGGAACTCGACTTCCGATTTTGACGCTGAAGTTCTAAGTTTATGTCTGAAGAGACGTAAATGACATAGAGCCGCGTGCCGCTTGCGAGCCATTTATGACGATAGGTCATTATCGATCTGACATAGATTTTGTGGATTCACTCTTTAGTTGCATGTCCTTGTTTTCCTATAATAGAAGTGGAATAGTATCGTTTTTATCCGCGAAATCCACAACCAGTCTTTGCTGAAAATATAACCCCATATAAGCCAAAAATGCTACGATGCCGCACTCGCGGCAGACAGGAAGGCGGATAGATTCGAACTAATCACTTGTCAAATGAGCATCTATCCTGTCACACTTCGCGCGATATCGTCGCTTACCGTTTTGCTATAGCGGCAAGATTATGAATTTCAGCCGTGGGCATCTTAATGACACTGGAAATGATGATAACACACCCAAGCCTTTCATTTTATAATGTGGTCGTAGTAGCAGAAATGTGTGGGAGAGGATTTTACATTAAAAGAGAAATGATTGTAATAATGCTATATTCACAAAAATCAACAATTAGTACATGCGATTAATAAATATTTTATATTTCGTAGGGTAGCAGCCTGTATAAGTAAACTAAATCAAATCGGTACGTGAGCTTGAATGAAATGTAAAGTAAACTGTAAATGCGAAATGTGAAAAATAAAAATATGATAAATATGCTAAAATATTAGATACGTTAGCTCATGAAAGAAGTATGATTCTGGATCATGTTGTACGATAAATATGCTCCATTAGGGAGTTCAATTCACAGAACCACGTGCACTGTATAATTCACAGAATAATCTAAATGTAAGTTATTCGGTGATTACCCACACCTTGCACTGTGGATGAATTCAATCTATAATATTTTAATTGAGTTTGGCCATACAAACTAGCACTTTTATTGGTCGAACGGTGGTTAAAAGATTCATTGCAGGTGGCAGTAAGTAACCATTACAGAGAAATTAGATTCAGAGGTCTCGCGATGATCAGTCGACGTTGACCTTATGGAGAACAGGTAACAAAATGAGGAGTACAGCAACAAAAGTATAACACAATCTAAAGAACATGGAAGCAAGAGTAAATCACAAAGAAATAGGAGCGAAGATCCGTCTTCGGGGCCTTGGATTCCGCTGACGCCCTGCTCTTGAGGCCTCTGGGCACGAGGCGCCAGCGTGGTCTTCCACGTCCACGACACGTAAATAATTTCATCTCTCCCTGCGCCAGCTTGGGATAGTACAACTAGCGTTCCAGTGAACTACGTGTGTAGTTTTGGATCGAGCTTCATTGCTGACCATTTGCATCGGTCGGTTAAATTTAACGATGAGTTTATGAAAGTCAGCGGTGATAAAAGAAGACAGGAGAAAGAAGAAGAGCAGAAGTAGAGGAGGGCCTTATGGGGTGTAAGGTGTGGGGTGTCTTTATTGAATAACAACCACGTAAATAAAATATATAGACTTTTAATATTGACTTGACTAGATCCTTAATAGGTCGCTTATAAATTAACCATGGACAACACCCTCTTCCACTTCCGTAGGGATGTGCCCAACACTTATTAGTGATGTGACAGGTATTACAGTGATCCTAGTTGTTGGTCTCCGGTCTCGGCTAGGGGCGGCGCCGCCGTTGCTCGTTTGATACTATTTCACCCGCTGTCAGCTGCACCCCCACCCCACTCAACCCACATCCGCACCGCACTCACACCGGGCCGTGCACAATTGACCGAACTGCGTTTGCCCGCTATGGCCGATTGAAATGATGATGAATATTAAATGCCTGTTCAACTAGTGCAGCGCTGGTGGTGCGCTGGACAGTGCGCTGTGCCTCCAATTAATCGATACTCTGTCCTGCTGACTGGTACTGCCAACTCTTTTATATCAGAATTTTTTTAATCAAAAAAACACCGTATAATATACAGGGTGTCTCATGGCTAGTAGTAGAAAAATAACAGATCGATTTCTGCCCAGATAATGAGTCGAAAATGTAGAAGCAATCATGACCTAAGTTGTAAGGAGATATGAAATATCAAAATTGGCATTTTTTTTCAATTTTTCTGACTTATTTTATGCAAAAAGGTGAACTATCGTTACAGTAACTTATATACATTATGAAAAACTCATTTGCTTCAATACAACTCAAATAAAATGGTAAAAACCTTGTTAAGAAATCTATTTTTCATTTTTTTCAAAGGTTTTTATCATTTTATTTATCATGTATGATAGCGAACGAATTTTTCATAATTAATATAAGTAACTGTTACAATGGTTTAACTTTTTGCAAAAAATAAGTCTGAAATATTGAATAAAATAAAATAAAAATAAGCTGCTCATCTTGGCACATGTTTTTCCTAGTGAGATGAGTGGCTCCTTTTTTCGGCGTGTATCAAGATTAGAGTAGCTTGTTGGTCTTGTGGTTAGGACTCTCGCCTCGTGATCCAAAGATCGCGGGTTCGAATCTCACTCCAGATTAGCAAGCTAGTCCTATTTTCATAACACAAGCGCTTAGCTTAATTTAAAAATAGTAAGAATATTGATGTGACACGTATTCCGTGTTCATATCTCAATTTAAAAAATAATAATAATAATAATAAATCATAAATAAATAATAATAAAATAAAAATGTTGAAAAAAAATGCAAACTTTTTATATTGCATATCTTCATAACTATTGATATTGTTAGGTCATGGTTCCTTGAACATTTTTGATACACTATCAAGATAGGAATCATAGTTTTTTCTACTAGCTATGAGACACCCACTAAATAGTCCCGAGACGGTACATTTTACAGAAAATTGAAAATTATTACAGATGACTGGGATAACCTACTAGATTCTGGAAGCATCGTGAAAATCGGGTCTTATGAATACAAAGGTTGTAACTTGGACTTTTTTGAAAAAGCACACGTTTTCTGATTCGTCGCATCATGTATTTGAATCGTTGTGAGACGTTGATTCGAAGACATTTATCTCTTTATTTTAGCTATCACAAACCAATGGTTATATTTGTACCACTTCAAAAACAAATATTAATAATTTAATTACAACAAACTATTATTATTTATATTTATAATCTCCCTAGACATTGTATTGTAACGAGCTGTTCGTTGACATTTGACAGCCGAAGACAAGCGCAGGCGCATGCCATAGATAAGTGGCGCATGCGCAGAACGGCGGGCCGGTGTGCTCAGTCGTTGAAATAACGAACTAACATGATTCGAAAGCGAAGATTTTGGAAGGGGTCTTACCACAGTGGCGAGACAAAAGCGAAGTGATTCTTTTGTGTTTGAAATGTAGTATTGCGTTGCGAGCGAATAAAAATGTCAGATAAAATGTTGATGCGAGAACAAAAGATTTATTTTACGAGTTTATTCATTTCATTTCGAGCGAGCCATAACACGTAACAGTATTATTGTATTTATATATATTTTTAACATATACATATGTAAATATCAGCTATCACAATCACGCCAAAGAAGTATAACTTCTACCGCGCGTACATGAGTGCAAATTCCTCCTTTTTAAAAAAAAATATTTCCTCTATAAAAACAGAAATTACCGAGATCGAATGAAGAGATTTCATGAGACTTTGTATTTGCAACATTGGTGTTAGGGTGTTTACGAGACGATAGAAGCATTCTCCAGTTTTCTTACTCCGACGCTATCTCCCTCGGGACAAGGTTGTTTTCCAATCATTTTTCATGGACAGGTCGAAACTTTTCTGAACTTTATCATTTCGTCGTTCGTTCGAATATCATAGCACAAGCTTATCTTAGAAAGAAAAAATAGTAAAAATATTGATAAGACATGTTGTATATGTGATAGTTGTGTGTATTCAAAAAATATTCGCATGTTTGTGGGATTAAAAGCAAAGGCAGCAATATTAAAAAAAAATTGAATGCAGTCATCGAAGATTAACAATTTATTATGTGCAGAATTTGAGATTTTATAGGAAACATAACTTATAATTTTATAGAAATCTAGAATTCAGTACATTTTAAATGAATAATCCTCGGTGACAGAATTCAAAATATTTTTTTAATTTTTCGGTTATTATACTGCCTTTGTTTTTATACCCCACATGTGATGCTTTATATATTGTCGCGGATTTGCAGCGGTGGGATCCAAATGAAGAGCTAAAAATGAATGAAACTAAAATTTATAAACAGACACTGGACACAAACATAACTGCAATATTTTTTGTAACTCATTTCGCGCTCCTCACGTAGATACTGTGGTACACATTATTCGATGGTTGACTGTATTCCCCTATTCGATAATCTATGGTTTTTACTAGCTGCCAAACACAAAACTGTCAGTAGCGATGAAATCGCTGTTTATATTAGGCCCTCGATTTCTGAAATCTTTTTGTATTATTGTGTGTTCTAAGGATTTCTAGGTGTTTCCAATTTATTCTAAAACATCTAGTGTTGGAAAATCATCATTTTTTAAAGTTATTCTCGTTTCTAAAATCTCTTGACAATATTTCGTACTGAATATTGATATATACAGAAGCGTGGCAGTGTGCTGTCCCTGTGGCACCCCTGTTGCTATGCGGGAGATGTAAGGGAGTAGATTTGGATTTGTGGTGCAGGGCGGTAGTAGGTCACCGTGTGTTGCCTGAATACAGCCTCTCCAGCCACACGTGCATTATATCGGCCTCCATAGGATGACCACAAAATAATACTCAGATTAATATCGGGGCCCAACAAAATACCTTAAATATTGTCTAGAGATACTAAAATCAAGAGGAATGCCAATGGTCCCTTCATCAGGATACAACGTATACTAAAAATTAAATATGAATTATCTAAGTATAGACGATAAAAATAAATATATGGCATTAAATAAAAAGAAAAGCCTTTGAATCATGCATACTGTCAGCGATGACGTATGGAGTGGAGACTATGACCCTTATAAAGAAAAGTGTAGAAAAGCTCAAATGCACGCAACTATCCATGGAGAGATCCATGCTTGGAGTAAGCCTAAGAGATTTATAAATGACGAAATTAGGCGCTGAACTAGAGTAGTGGATATCATGGATCGTGTAGCGAAGCTAAAATGGAATTGGGCAGGGCATGTTGCAAGGCAGAATGCTACAAAATGGACTCCCAGAGTTCTGAAGTGGAGACCTTAGGAGAATAAAAGAGGCGTCGGAAGACCTCAAAAGAGATGGGCCGACAACATAACCGCTGTGGGGGAAAATAAATGACTACAAATAGCAAACAATAAGGAGGGATGGAAGGGTATGGAAGAGGTCAATATCTAGCATTGGAGTGATAAGGCTGATGAAGAAGAAGAAATATTGTAACCTGATCAAGTGGTGAAAGAAGACATATTCTTATCTATTATATTAATAATGTCACCACTTAATAATTTTGCTCTTACACATTAATATCCCATCATCGTCGATTATCTTACCCACTGGGCCAACGAGCACCTTACCATACGGAGTTATAATTTCTAGAAGACTGCCTCACCAATTAAGCCATAGTACTTCTCTAGATTTTTGTGAATTATTATTTTTTTATCTACATATCCTCCTATTTTAATGAGACATTTTTTGCCATTAAATTTAAGCATCTTCTAATGATCAAACAACATGTTATATTCTGAGAAGTCTTACAAACATCTTTCTTCACAAATATTTTTTAAAATTAATTATCAAGGATTCTTAGTAGATACAAACATTATGTTGTTTTAATGTCATTAAATCCTGACATTTATTATTACAATGAATGGGGATCCACCATTTACCCAAGATCACATCGGTCTTGCTCATTCACCGCCAGGTTGGCTTTTTTTAAATACCAACAGGCAGAACCACAAAATGATTTTAAAAAATAACCAACCTTATCTAACTTAATAGATTAAGTTAACCAAGACTATTTATAAAGTTTATAACCTAAACTTTGTAAATAGTTTTGGTTGACGACAATTAATTGTAAAAAATAATTGAAAATATGTTTACCTTTTTCAATAAACGTATTTATCAATCTGTGTTATCTATATTCATGTAAAAAAAAAGCTGCAATTGCGGGCGAGCAATTGTGGGCGAGCAATTGTGGGTGAACAATTGTGGGCGAGCAATTGTGGGGGAACAATTGCTGGCAAGCAATTGTGGGCAAGCAATTGTGGGGGAACAATTGCTGGCAAGCAATTGTGGGCAAGCAATTGTGGGCAAGCAATTGTGGGGGAACAATTGCTGGCAAGCAATTGCGGGCGAGCAATTGCGAGCAAGTGATTTTCCGCCAAAAAATTCATTCTAAAATATTCCTTGCACTTTTTACGTAATTTTGTAATTCGCACTAATTATTAAACCTGAATAACTTGTCTCATATACAGAGGCGCGTTGCTTAAATAGCTCAGATCCGCACTAGAAAGCTTCACCCTCATCGTTAGGTACTTTCTTGTTTAACTTTCGTTGGAATTACACACGCGCTAGCAACAGACGCTGCAAGATTTCGTTTTCTTTGGTAATAGCCCGCTGTCAACTCTGACACACTGTGTGCGCAGTAGCCGGTCGATATCTTTTTATAAGTAACCATGGCGATGCGATGATTTCAGAATCTATTGGGTTATTCCAGATCTTTTTAGAATTTTTTTATAGTGCTGTAGAATTTTTGATTATGTGCAATTTTTCTACTTCTACGGTCCCATGATAAGATTGTTGTTAAATGAAAATTTAACATATAACACATATGAAGGAAAATCTAAGAAAAGTATCAAAGCGAAAAGCAAGCTTCATAAGAAGTATAAATTAGTGTGCAAGGGAAGAAGAGTGAAGCGTTCTATCTTCTCTGCCTCCCCCTATTAGTTGGTTAAATAAAAAAAACTAACCCATAAAAAAGTTTTAAAAATACTCCCTTTCGCTTTGAATCAGGTTTCGTTGCTATACACGAGTTGGGCTAATTACTCATTTATAATCATTCCAATTTGAAAAAATCATAAAAATGTCGAAAATACAAAAATTATAGTATATTTATTAATTTTTTTTGAACGAAAATTTGTTTGATCATTTTTATCGTCTCCGCTGTCAACTTGAAATGTTTCAGTTCGATTGGATCACGGGAAAAGGGTTAAAAATCGATCCAAAGTTTTTTCGTCAGACAAGCAAGCGAGCAGACGCTACGAATTAAAAGAAAGGGAGTAAGAAACTAACCCAAAAAAACAAGTTTTTATTATACTTCCTTTCTAATTTCCTAGTTAAAACAGGTTTAGCTCTTATCCTAAGCGTTGAGCTCGAGTCTGGCGACGCTACAAAATTGATTAATAAAAAAATTCGAAAAATCCAAAATTATACTATTATTACTAATTTTTTTTTAACGAAAATTTTAAAGATCATTTTTATCGTCGCCACGAGTCTACCTGCAAAGTTTCAGCTCGATTCGATCAAAGTTTTTTCGTCAAACAAGCAAGCAGACGTTCCGTACGAGTTGACAGAAAGGGAGAAATAATAAAAAGAAAGCTCTGAAATTTCAACATATAACAGCTTTCTTCATCCCTTAAAGTGAAATGGACAGAAAGCAAAACAAATGGACGCGATCAACACATTCACTGCAGAATGTGACGAGCGAGAATGTGACCGATAACGTTCGAAGTTGCTAGTTTCCTGGCATCCTGGAGGAAGCCATGGTTGGCCGTGGACGGGAAGCTGAATCGACGATTGCCATACTCAGCAGCCGGAGCATTGTTCCCGGAGCAGACTGCTCGACACTTTGTTCCGAACCGCCGCTGTCAGCTGCTCCACAGGCAAAGTTTGATGGCCGCTAAAGCTTTCAATAGAACTTTACAATGCTCGGTAGGGCTTCATCGCGTCATGTTCATACACATATCCGAGCCTGGTCTATAGCTGCAGAGGAACGTACACGTGTGTGAATGTGGAATCGAACCATCGCGAGATACTTTCGATATATTACAAATGACATCATTATGACTAAGCAGTTAAGCAATTGGACATCGACGATTGCTTGCTCCTAGGCACAGCGGTCGGTTTAAATAATACTTAGATAAAAGATATTGCATTGCATCATCTGGATGGACGGCTGTCTGAGCGCACGAAAGGGACGGGAGATACAGAGAGAAAAAACGGGATGAAGGGGGGGCTACTCTAACAGTTTTTCTTTGGAACTTTGGATTTCCAGACAACAGATCAATTCCAGCAAAATATATGCTTTGAAAATATAAAAATGTGCTTTCGATTGTGAAATTATCACTCTTTGCCAAATTTTGAAGTCTGCCCCATTTATTCATATTTGAATAGTACTTTTTATTAAAAATATCAATACAGTTTCATTAAAACAATCAGTTATAGCATCAAAATTTTTATTAATATTTTTACATGTAATGCGCAAATTGTCAGTATCAAATAAATTAACCCATATAAACAAAGTTTTCTTTATAAATTCTTATAAGTATGCAGAATTTTCATTAATTTAATGTCATTCAAACATATGTATATGTATACATTTGTAAATGATCATGCATGCAGATATTATTTACATATATATAATGTACACTGTTATCTAGATATGTATAAGATTCTTATTTTATTGTAATAGGTCTAAACCGTAGAAATAAAATTAATAAATATTAAAAAATTCTAAGGAGGATAGACGTCCCGCGACGAATGTATTTCCCAAAGACGTCGGCGGGCTGCGTCCGTTTGGGGAACTTAAAAATTTTGGAATCGAGCTCTCGGTCGACGAATTTTTTTCGCGAGAAACGAAAACAACCACAATGGCCATGCATACCGACAAAGTTGCCATCGACGCGACGTCGAGTCGACGTGCAAAATTTCGGTTCGATTGGATAAAGGGTAGTATGTTAATTTTCACTTGCAAGACACACACGTACGTACGTGCGACGGCGAAAGTAATGTAAATAATTTAAAAACAATTATTTGAAGTCCTGCACAGTAAAAGGTATAGATTTTTCTGTTCATGCAACGAAGAAATTTCACGGAAGAATATAAATTTAATTTTATCAAGTCAGTTCCGTATTACTTTTAATATTGTTCTCGAATGGCGGTAGTCTCCTTCCATCCCCTTCTCTCGTGCCGTATAAGTGCTCACGTTGATTTTCATCAGTGTTTTATTGCCGGCATGTTTACAGTGAAGACTAAAAAATAAAGAACACAACGCAACGAAATATTTTATATGAAATGTTCCAGAATATTCCAGAGCATTGTATTTTTCGTTGTTCGCAGAGATTATTAACTGGAAGAAATTCTGGCGATTTCTCACTTAGGCTATGTTTGAAATAAAATACAGTACTGTCCTTTTTTCGATGTTTATAGTGATAACTTTGTGGTTGGTTAAAATTATTAATTTTAAATAAACAACTTTATGTTAACCACTTCACCAGTAACTCTACATCTGCCGGTTTCGACATCATTGTATCTTCATCAGGACGGACGCAAACTAACTATCCATTATCTCTTCTAGCAAACATATCAATTTTCGAACGGGGGCGTGGCTGCAGCTATGGTGGGGGTAATTGAGAAGTGGAAGTAGACATTTAATATGTTCCTTTACTCTAACATTAAAAGTACGTCTCAATAATAATAACTTTTCTGAATTCGCGAATTATCTTTTGGAGACAGGCCACACGTTTAAAAAGGAAAACGGTATCGAGATTCTACACATCAATAATAGGGGCCTTAGATAAGATTACTTAGAAATACTAGAAATAAAAAAATGCCTGAACACTTAAGCCAATATAATTAACAACCAGATAAATTTTATGAATAGCCCGTTACTTGACATATTCCCCATTTCGGCGTCCACTTCTCAATTACCCCCACTATTACTGTAGCCACGCCCCCGTCTGAAAATTAATTTGTATGCTAGAATAAGTAAAGTATGATGAAGATACATTGGTATCGAAACCGGTAGACGGAGAGTTACAAATAAAGTGGTTAATACAAAGTTGTTCTATTAAAATTAATAACAGTATTGTCCTTTTGAAAAATTTTAACATACTCAAAATATTCTGAATATATAAAAAACTAATCCACAAAAACCAAGTTTTTATTATACTCCCTTTCTCATTTACTAGAGGTTTGGCGTTTACCCCGCGCATTGGGCTTGAGTCGGGAGACGGTACGAAAGGGAGTAATAAAAAATTTCGAAAAATCCAAAATTACACTATAATTATTAATTTTTTAAATGAAAATTTGTTAGATCATTTCTATCGTCGCCACGAGTCTGCCTGCAAAGTTTCACCTCGATTGGATCACTGGAAAAGGGTTAAAAATCGATCCAAAGCTTTTTCGACATACAAGCAAGGAGACGCTACGAGTTAAAAGAAAGCGAGTAAAAAGTGATCTGAAAGGAGATTGAAATAATTTTCAGGCGTATTCTAGTATAAATGTTTATAATTCGAAAGAATAAAAACTCTAATTAAAAATATTATATTATAGCGTATTCTAGTATAAATGTTTATAATTCGAAATAATTAAAAATCTCATTAAAAATAGATATCTGATTACCAACGCCGACATCTAAACTGGTTTATGGGAATGACAAAATTCAACCACAGATGGCCGTAGTAAAATAAAACTCATATTTGAAACAAAGTGTTCAAAATTGACGTACATACATACATTAAAGTTAATTGATAATAAACTCCGTTAGAAAATCACATTTAAGATGAGAGCGTATAACAACATAATAAACTCAGTTAAAGTAGGACAAAGAATAATAATTAAAGTAATTAAAAAAAATCAACCCTGGCAACATAAGCACTTTTTTAAAATTCAATGTAATTAAAATATAAATTATTTATAAAAAGATTTAAATCAATATATATATATATATATATATATATTTCATAAAAGTTGGCTTAGTGGTTAAGATTCTCGCTAGTAATTTAGTTAGTAGTCGAAGATTCGTTCTAAAAGACCAAGTAGTCCTAAGTTTATATTTGAAACAAAGTGTGCAAAGTTGACGTATATATACATTAAAGTTAATTGATAATAAACTCCGTTAGCAAAATCACATTTAAGATGAGAGCGTATAACAACATAATAAACTCAGTTAAAGTAGGACAAAGAATAATAATTAAAGTAATTAAAAAAAAAATCAACCCTGGCAACAAAAGCACTTTTTTAAAATTCAATGTAATTAAAATATAAATTATTTATAAAAAGATATAAATCAATATATATATATATATAGAAAAGAAACCCGTGTTTCCCTATCCGCCAAGTTTTCTCCACAACCAGCCATAACCACCAACTGGTGGTTATGGTGGTGGATAGCCCTAGGTGTCACATCAAAAATATGCGAGTTTGGTGGGGGTGGCTGTGCGTGGGTGGGAGTGGGTGACGAAAATGTGCTTTCTAGCACGTTGTTTTGTTATGGGAAGGCCGCAAATGCTTCAGATTGTTTCAAAATAGGCGCGCCGATTGTGTCGGTGAGTCTAAAAGGTTCCGGAAAAACCTGCTCTAGAAAGGTCTGGAAGGAGAAGGTTTTAGAAAATTCCCGAAAGTTCTTTAAGGTTTTAAGCTGAGTGGCGGAATGTGTCGGTGTATCTAGAAGGTTCCTTACATTCGATAAATTTCTTGAAAGTTCTGGAAGGAGAATGTTCTAGAAAATTCGCGAAAGTTCTATGACGATCCAAACAGTGTACTAAAAATCTACGCGTGCGAAGCCGCGCGGGCACAGCTAGTTATCCATATAGTGAAAGAATACAACATTAAACAATTCGAAACAAGCACATCTTTAAGAAACCAAAATAACTTTTAAATACCAAAGTGCAATACCAAACAATATCAACAAAACTACATATGGCTGGTTCAAAACATAAGTAATCCAAGTAGCATTTTTGGCAAAACTAAGCTAAGTCACTTTTTGGACTCCTTGGGTTTGTGCGAAAGTTTGTGCGAAAGTAATCCAAATGCAATTCAGTACTTTTTTGAACAGACTTTTTGTTGACACTTTTGTTTTTTTTTTAAATTTTATTTTTTACTGCAAATGTGATCTAAGTTCATTAAATGCTACTCGGATCACTTCACCGTTCATAAAGCCTAAGTGATGTTTATATCTATCATTTATCAAACATCTTTTAATACATATGTTAGACACAATTAAAATATTCACAAAAACGCGTTTTATTCATTATCTCAACTTAACAAAATGCTACTTGGATTACTTCTATTTTGAACCAGCCATATATTTAGGCATAAAAAAACTTTAATAATCTTCCTACAGAAACAAACAGCTAAAAGATATACAACTTTTAAAAAATAAATTAAATGAACATTAAAAAAAAAACATTGCAGGAGATATGTTACGTGAATATATACGTATACGTATGTGTATATGTATATATGTGTGTAAATGATGCATCATCTATACATTGTATAAAATATTACACTAATAAAAAAAAGATCATCCTAGGCCAAAAATATTGGATATTTTAAACCTTAAAACTATACATACTCTGTCACACAATCCCAGATATCTCATGGAATAATTGGATGGGGAGGGTGCGTCAAATCAGTCATGGATTCGTTAGTAGACTCAAAAATGTATCATGCGAATCACTAACAAAAGATCGAGAATGTTTCCTTCAGATGATTTATTTAGTATTTTTGATGTTTAGAATCTTGACCCGAGGCTACTATGGCTTAAAATTTTACTTATAAAATTTTACAATATTAAAATAAAACCAAAAAACGCGTGTCCAAGGCAAGCAAACAAAAATCATTTTGATGCGTTTATAGTGAAAAACTCTTTTAGATAAAGACACATTAAACCCATTACCCCTCGTATCTTTAACATGTTAACAAAGACACATTAAATCCATTACCCCTCGTATCTTTAACATGTTAACAAATGAAACAAAGGAAATTGTAAAACAGGGCCTAATGAAAGGCAATACATATAAGGAAGAGGATGGCTACACAATTTGATATACATCAGATAGAGACAGCATTATTCTTAGTAACAATTATGTTCGAGCACTAATGATATTTAAAATGCGGAGATTCCAAATTGCTGTCCCAGCTGCTTTTTGCTTTGGTGATTTGATTTTGGTGATGACATTTATCTGGAATGTTACGGCATAATTAAATCATAAAAATGTTGTAATTACAGGTTATTTGAAAATTTCAATTAGAGGGGATCTATATATACAGGATGTAATAGAGCTAGTCCACAATGCTTTACAGGTGGACTCCAGTTTTGATTATGGGTCGAAAATGTTCAAACAACTATGACCTAATATCAATAGTTATGGAGTTATGCAATATCAAAATTTGCATATTTTTTTTTAATATTTCTTTTTTTTTTTGCAAAACTGAATTATCATAACAGTAACGTATATCGATTACGAAAAATTCATTCAATCAATTAATAATGAATGAATGAACGATAATTCGTCGCCATAAGTCTGCTTGCAAAGTTTCAGCTCGATTGGATCACGGGAAAAGGGTTAAAAATCGATCCAAAGTTTTTTCGGCAGACAAGCAGACGCTCCGAGTTAAAAGAAAGGAAGTAAAAAACTAACCCATAAAAACCAAGTTTTTATTATACTTCCTTTCTTTGTAAAATATAATAACAATTAAAGACGAATTAAAACATATAACATAACACTAAACTTACAGGAATTTAATATATTTCTAAAATATCAGATGTTTTGAGCTTTGATAGTATACTTCATGCTTTGAAGATTAAATTCTAAAAACATTTGTCAGTCAATATAATCAAGATTTTGATAGATTCAATTATATGCAATATCGTATCTTATGAATTTCCAGCGTCGAATGATTTTAAATAGACAGAATCAGATTTAAGTTATATAGAATTCTTCAAAACTAAGCAGAAATCTAAAAGAAATAAATTATTATTCGATTTATTCCCAAAAACCGAAGGTACTGTCATTTGTGAACCAATTGTCATAAATTTTCGAAATTCGTAGTGAAGTACCTATAACACCGATGGAGTAATTCAAATATTATTATTATATAAAATTTAAATATTCCGTGACGTCATCAGTCCGCCGTTGATAGAAATCAAACTTTTCTTGCAAACTGCGGTTCTAACGCAATGTACAGTACATTGGTGTTTTGATTTAAACCTGGTATGGATGTTGATTTTTTTTGTGAGTGTACCTTTATTTTTAATTTTAATGGTTTCACGTTTTTTAAAATCATATCGGTTATTCTATTCATTTCCTAGAACATTTGTATGGTTTCCAATTCGAAAAAACTATTAAAATTTCAAAAAATCCAATATTATACTTAATTATTAATTTTCTTTAAACGAAAATTTGTTGGATCATTTTCATCGTCGCCACGAATCTGCTTGCAAATGGATCACGGGAAAAGGGTTAAAAATCGAACCAAAGTTTTTCGACAGACAAGCAGACGCTACGAGTTAAAAGAAAGGGAGTAAAAAATGTGGCTTATCTCTGAGACTTCTATACAATTAATTAATTAATAACATTTTATTAAGTCATTGCATTATTTATATGTTTCTCACTGTTATTGGATGTAAAAAATAGTTTTTTTGCAAAAGCTAACATATTTGAGCAGCGTAATGAAAGTAGAGTTGGAATTCGATCGGCTTCGTCCTGGTTCAAAAAGTTTCAGTCATTATTTGCAGTTTCAAATACTTCATTTATATTTCGGTAGAGTATCGATCGTCCGAGTAGGGGCTGCGGCGGGCGGAGGGGGAGGGGGCGGTCACCCGATCGGACGGGGATTACCCTCAGCAGATATGATGCACCGGAAGTGAGGCGGCCACGCGCCTCTTTTTTCCGGGAAAATGACGAGTGACATATATTTATTATTATCACTGCCCTAGTTTTTACGCCCCATCACATGACTTGCATGAGATGATTCACGTCGGAGTCTCCAGAATGTGGGGTGCCCTGTCTCGGATCCCACTTTTGTACAATGTGTTACTGGATGAAGAACAGCTGATATGAACAGAAAACCGCGGTCAGTTTGATGGAGTTCATTTAACTCCTGGGTGTCGGTGGTGGAACGTCAGTCTACATGCCATAGAATATATGAAATATCATAGAAAATACGAAAACTACATCGTCACATGTTTTGTAATCATCGAATAGATATTTTCACACCAAAATGACTAAATTAAACTGTTACGAAGGTACGCATTTTTTAATTAAAAAATATTAATTCATTACTCTCGTATTTTCGGCCAGTGTGTAAAAGGGAGTAGAATATTGCACGTCAAGTTAAATCGAGCAAGAAAGGTAGGACAGAGATGGCGGTTGCTTGGGTTTCGGTGAAAGAGAAAACAATATCGAAAGAGCACGGTAGAATCGCGTAACATGTGTTAGACAAAGACGGACTGCAGTCACCGCGTCGTTGAATTTAGTTGGTAATGATATGTCGGCGTGAGCGCAACCAAATTCAATATGCCATGTTTTATGATAATTTACTAAAATAATGCAAATATGTATGTTTAAATTACATAATTATATAAAGGGACCTTTAAAAAGTCTTATTTGTAATTAAAATATATATTTTTTACCACATATTAAAAACTATGTCGATTTTTAATCATGTAACACTGTATTACACCACCGTTCCCAAAGGTATTTTTAGCACATTCTTTTAAGAGTAAATTTTTGATAGAATTACAGTGAGTGCTTTGTCGCTCGACCTTGGTAGACAACGGCGGTTGTCTACCAAGGTCGAGCGTCTACCACGTCTTTTATATCCCAATTTTGGTATAGGGATGTGTGCAAAAAACCTGTGTGAGAAATGAGCCGTCAGCATATTTACGTTCCTTTGTCTGCGTGAGATTGTGCCATTCGCAAAATTCCCGAACGTGTAAAGCGTCGCGTTAGCATTTCTGATGACTGGTATATCTTGCTACATCGTCATTTTTTAACCTCGCTCTTTTTGCTTCTTCGTCGTTCGTGGTAATTGGTATCGGCCGATGCATTTTTCCCGTGCGAACCGTCGTCATCAGCGGTGGTTATGGAACGTGGGGAAACGGGTCGTTGACCCCACATACCTAACATAAACTAAAAAAATATTATAATGTGTGGATGTCCTAACTGTGTAGCATACAAAGATGCAAAAATTCCAGTATTAGTATGGGATCTATATGGATAATGGCGTTTTTGCATCTATATGCCACAACTGTGAAATTTGGAACGTTGCATTGAGTAAAGTGATCTCTTAAGTACTAATATAAATTATAAGCACCATGACCACCCCATAAAGACTTTCATTCATGTTTTGCATATAAATAGCGTCGTCTATGTGAGATTTCTACAGTTTATTTTAATTTCATATATGACATTCAATAACTCCTTCTGAAAAATTAATAAATATTACCTTAAGGTTTAACTTATGTGTAAACGAAACTCATATTTATTATTTAAGAGTTAAGGTTGTTATTACGGTCGTTAGACATATTTAACTGTAACTGGTTGCGGATGTTTTATATGAACCGTATGTTTTTCCGAGAAACGATTCTCGAAGTTTCGTTAAATTCTTATTCAACGTCATCAGGAGGACGACCTTTATCCGCGGAGGTAGAGAGCGGACTGGTTACTGCTTTCGAGGGCGTAAATTATATGCACTTTGTTGTGGAAATATACAAACATCCCAATTTTAATAGAGATGACAGTTACAAATTATCAAGTATTTGGCGCCCTGTTCTTACGACATTGATTCAACCCTTTAGAGACGTCGCAGTAAAGTCCGCCGACGTAACTATTACATATTGCACACTGGCGACCTCTATTGTAGAAAAAGTGAACGCTCCACAACAAAGCGCATTTAATTTACGCCCTTGAAAGCAGTTATCCGTCCGCCCTTTACCTCCGCTGGTAAAGGTCTTCCTCCTGATGACATTGAATAAGAACTCAACGAAACGTCGAGAATGGTTTCTCGGAAAAACATACGTTTCGTATAAAATATCCAAAACCAGTTTCATATTTATCAATTGTATACAAGTAATCGTATATTATTTTTTAATTAGTAAAGAAATTTTATCCGCATTTAACATTTAAAAACAGTTGTTACATAAATCAATTAGAATTTTTACGCAGCGCCAAACGCAAACATAAATGCTATCCTCGCCACTATAGGCATCCACTATTCAGGACACTCGCGAGAAGGAACCCGTCCCGAAAATCGCTCAACTAGGGGTGCACTCAGCCCTTAGACTTGAGAGCGGACATTTCATATTGCGGACTAGTGATGGGACGGCTCTGTACTCACTACTACAATGTAGTACTACATTACATTGAAGTGTACACTTCACACCTTTTGAAGTGTAATGCACACTACAAACTACACGCACTTCAAAGTTATTGAAAGTACATACTTCAAATAGCACACTTCATTTCAAAGCGAACACTACAAAGTATACACACATCAAATTTATCGAAAGTACGAGTATATACTTCAAATAGTACATTTTTAAGTGAAATTTTGAAATCTTCGGAAACTGAAACAAACCCCCCCCCCAGTTTTGAAAATTTTCTAGTGTGCCACCACGATAACTTGGCGTGCGAGGAAGGGCACCCCTGTCTCGAAACAGAAGTCGCCAGGTTGTAAATTTATTACAAAATACATAATGTACTGAATGTCCGGTGACCAGTGTCAGAGCCTTCAATATAAATTTGGTCGGGTAACAGCGCGCTCCGTGGCGGCCGCTCTATCTGTCAAACTGTCAGACGGTAATATCGGTCCATTATTTGCTTTTTCAGTTTCACAAAACTTTAATACTTCATTGGCAATTGTTCTTGCACCACCCCGGACTGTTTTGGTTGTTTTGGACATAATAGTTCAATGTATATTGGTAATCAAGATGTCACAGCTCCCGAGCAAATACAAAATCGTACTGAAGTACAGGGCGAGGGGTTACTGCCGGGTGCGGGCGGGGCGGGTTTTAGTTCCAATCCTGCCACACGCCAAGTTACGATTAGTTCACTTCATGGAGTTTATACTACAAATGTAGTGCACACTTTGCAGTCTTCAAACTGGTGGACGTGTGTGTGTTGTAGTCTTCATTTTGAAATGTAGTTTTTCCCTTCGCTATTGCGGACATCGGCCGGCTCTTGGGGAGAGAGTCGTGTGCGGCCCGGTGCGTAGCCGAGGGAGGGGCACCGCACCCCCCCCCGCTCACCACACGTCGCCCAGTGAACGGATTTATAGGTGGCGCAGCAAA
>JADDOH010008865.1:0-49324 GCA_016648135.1 Agrypnia vestita
ACAAAATGAAAAACTTGAAATATCGCGTTATTTACGAGTACGAGTTCCACCGTGGCACCAGTGCTGCAGAAACGGCTCGAAGGATTAATGATGTGTATGGCGACGGTACCGCAAAAGAAAACACAATGCGTTTTTGGTTCCACCGTTTTCGTTCTGGAAATTTCGACCTGCAGAACAAGCCCCGTGGACGGCCGGAGACCAAAGTTGATAATGAAGAATTGAAGGCTATTGTGGAAGCGGATCCATCGCAAACCACACCGAGTTAGCTGCAGGCTGCGGTGTTAGTGATAAAACTGTTTTAATCCACTTGCAGTAAATTGGTAAGGTGAAAAAGCTTGAAAGGTGGGTACCGTTCACGAAATTGAGTGAAGCAAATCAACAAACGCGCGTTGACTGCTGCGTTGCATTACTCAACCGGCACAATAATGAAGGGATTTTACATCGAATCATTACCTGTGATGAAAAGTGGATCCTGTACGATAATCGGAAGCGCTCATCGCAATGGCTGAACCCTGCCGAACCAGCCAACCCATGCCCCAAGCGAAAATTGACTCCAAAAGAGTTACTTGTGAGCGTTTGGTGGACTAGTGCTGGTGTCGTTCACTACAGCTTTCTTAAATCTGGCCAGACGATTACGGCAGATGTCTATTGTCAGCAACTGCAAACCATGATGGAAAAGCTAGCTGCTAAACAACCGAGGCTGGTTAATCGCTCTAGGCCACTGCTGCTTCATGATAACGCTAGACCACACACTGCACAACAGACGGCTACCAAATTAGAGGAGCTTCAATTGGAATGTCTAAGACATCCACCGTACTCTCCGGACCTTGCCCCAACAGATTACCATTTTTTTCGAAATTTGGATAACTTCTTGCAAAGGAAAAAATTCAACTCCGATGGGGCAGTCCAAACCGCCTTCAAAGATTTTATTGATTCCTGTCCGAATGGTTTTTTTAGTAAAGGGATCGATGAACTACCATGAGATGGCAAAAGTGCATAGATAGCAATGGTACATACTTTTATTAAATAATTATATTAAAAAAAAAAAAATCGGCTTTATGTTCCTCCCATACTAAACGCCAATTTCATATGTAAGGACCTAATAATACTATAGAACTATGCCGGGCTGTATTGCCAATAGATTAATTGAAATTTATTCCTTTGAACTGGAGGCACTTTGTTACGGAAGAAATATAATCTTTCAGAAGCACTTAGTTATAGAAACCACACTTGTGGGAATTATTTTCTGACTAGAAAAATTATTATTTATTGCTATAACTCTAGGGAAATATTTTAGGCATTAACCGCTTAAGGATTACACCCGAGTATACTCGGGCGGCTATTAGGTGCAATAATTCCCACAACCAAGATAACTCGAGCAAAATTTACCTGCAGCAAAGACCACTCTTGCATATACTCGCGTGAAAATAAATATGATTTATGGTATGTGGAAGCAAGGCAAAAGACAGCTGCGATGATTCAAATGAGGTATCATTCCCCCGTATTTCCCAATCTTCGCAAATCAGGTGACATCACATAATTCATTCATAAAAAGATGTATTTTTCTCTATTTTTTTATGATTACTTAAGGGGTTAAGTTAAGGTCGGGTGCCGGAGCGCAGATCTGCGCGAAAACTTTTGTACCCTCTATGAACGGAGCGCAGATCAGCTCTCCCTAGATACATATGCGAATTCGGCCTATTTTACCTGCGTTTATGAGTTTTTAAAGCTTATCATTGGTTGTATCTCAAGTTTTTGAGTGAATGAACAAGTTCTATTTGTCAAATAACCTCATTTGCCACGAAAACTGAACAAAATTTTTTTATTTTCTTTGATATATTTAGAACGAAAATATTGAAATCCAATATTTTTAGTGATATTGCTTTCATGGTTTTATTTGATAAACATGTGCGTACATTTCTAACAGTAAATTTTGTTACTTATTTTCATAATTAATGAATAAGTAATTATTGAAATATAAGTAATTATTGAAGTCTGTATATTAAGAAACCAGAAACTGCAACTTCTTAGCGATTATTGTTGATTATTACATGAATATAACCATCACAAAAAAGTGTCTAAAAAACAGCAATCGTGTGCGAAATTGCACGGCAGATAGTGTACATTCCT
Source organism: Agrypnia vestita (assembly GCA_016648135.1). Classification (NCBI taxonomy): domain Eukaryota; kingdom Metazoa; phylum Arthropoda; class Insecta; order Trichoptera; family Phryganeidae; genus Agrypnia; species Agrypnia vestita. The sequence goes on from JADDOH010008865.1 coordinate 2,131, forward strand.
CGCTACGTACGGCCGGCATCCGACCGGTTAATAACTTTATACTATAAAATGATAATATATTTAAAACTCAGGAATAATAAAAGCAAATGCTAAAAAATATACAAAAAAAATGGTTTGAATGCAGAATTCAAGATTTTATAGGAAATATACAGTAGCGAGCACAGAAATGTATCCATCCTTTAAAAATGGATTAGTGCAGGTATAAATGTATTCTAAGTACTACTTCTTTGTACCATTATTTTTTTCTACATATGTAGTCTCCCTCAAACATTGAGACCAGTTTAGTCATAACTTTCAACATGTTAGCATCTTGTATTTTTGTTATTTGTGAAGAATGGCAAAATTTAAGGAACTGAGTTTATTACAAAAGTAATTCAATATTAACTTCAGCATCGCCAAAAGTGAGTTCCAGAGCTTATCACAACAGATTGGTTGCAGTAAGACTTCAGTGGTTAATTTTATAAAAAAAAATTAAAGAATCTGCATGTCTGCAGTGAAAAAAAGGTACCGGAAACAAAAAAAGACATCTTCTGCTGAAGATCGGTTATTGAAGCGAATCTGTTTATAGAAAAATTGAAAAGTGCTGTCGATATAAAGACAGAAGTTATCCATGGTGATGATTAGCAAGTTAGTGTCTATACTATACGCTGAAGCGGTTTCCATGCGAGGAGGCCAGCAAAAAAGCCACTTTTGACTAAAAAAATGCGTGTCCGTAGCTTAGAATGGGCCAAAAAATATAAAAATGGGGATGAGATCGAATGGGGATGTATTATTTTCTCTGACGAGAGTAAATTGAACATTTTTGATTCAGATGGTTATCCAGTACGTAAGATCTGGAGAATGTAAGCAAGGAGTGTCTCCAGCCAACAGTGAAACATTCTGCTGGACAAATGATCTGGGGATGTTTTTCTTTTTACGGAGTGGAAAAATTAGCCTTCATTGATGGAACTGTGAATGCAGAAGTTTATAAAAAATTTTTAGAAGACTTTTTATTCCGATCGATAGAAATGCATTGTTTTCATATTACTGAGTGCATTTTCCAAGATGACTCTGCATCGTGCTATCGGACGAAAACTGTAAGTATTATATTTTTCTAACAATATATTTAGCTATTAACAAAAATAAAATTTAAAAATAAAACTAACTTATCAAATTATTTTTAGATCAAGGAATTTATGTACAACAATGGGATAATAACATTGGATTGGCCCGGAAATAGTTCAGATCCGAATCCTATAGAGGATCTGTGGCATAAAATGGCCTTTGATATAAATGTATTGAAGCCTTCATCAAAGGAAAATCTTAATTTTTTTTTTAAATGTGTGGTACGAGAAAATTTCAGACGATTATCTCCAAAATTTGGTCAATTCTATGCCAAGACGTATTGAAGCTGTGATAAAAAATAAAGGACACAAAAAAAATACTAATAACATATATTTTTCTTAGCTAATACTGAAATAATATCAAAAATGTAATAAATTTTTTTTATTATAATATAGTTGGTGAAAAAATTATTTTTGCATTAATTTTTTTTTCCAATAAAGTATAGGAAATACTAAAAACACCATCTAAAGTATTTTAAGTTCAGAAAAATATATATTTGGTATTTTCCTGTTTAAACATTGTTACTTTATAATTTGAAGTGAAAAGGGATAAAAAAAACTATGACAAAATCTGACGTATTACAAGAAAACTGTTTTTTTATGAGTGGACATATTCCTGTGCACGCTGCTGTACCTCTATCCGTTTAAAATTTCCAAATCACTATTAAAATCAAAGGTAGCAATATCATATAGGATACATAAATAGCTTTGTCTCTGAGACTTCTATAATTTATCTTAATTAATGATTATCCCTCTGCAAATGAAATCCAGTAATTGTGTTCTTAGGACAAACTAATAAATATAAAAGAGACTACTCACTTCTTTTCTTTTCTGCTTTCTTTTAACAGGTTCCTTATAATCTGCTTCTTTCTTATCCCGTTTCATTTTGGACACAGGAAACATGTCTTTTTTGCAATTCAATCACAATAAGAAAAATAACTCAGCACGGTAGCGTTTTTATTTCACAAATTCCATCCATAATGAGGATACTTGTCATCTTGACATTTGCAGATCTGCAAATCTAAACAATGATTCCAGTTCAAAAATTATTCAATTTAAAAATAGATGTACATTTGATAATATAAACTGTCTTCTATATCAATACATATAGGATAGGATGATAGAATTGTATAATTATTTTTAACTAGCTCCAACCCTTCAAAAATGACAGTACTTTTACATGTCGGTTCCTAAGAAATAAGTATTTATTTATTTATATGAAAAAGAAAAGAAAAAAGATATATTTTACTAGAAAGAATAAAATTAAATAAAAAAATGAAAAAAACATTGCATGAAACATATGAAAAAAAAATTTTTTGTAAAAAAATGAAAAAAATTTACGTACAAATAATACGTAAAAAATGAAAAAATATTTTTACATTCTTTAAAAAAAAGGGAAAAAAGAATGAAATTTTACTGTAAAGAAATTACGGACGTTACACGAAGTTACCAGGACAGACAGACAGACGGACAGCGAAATTATTATAATTGGGATATCTTCATTATTCATGCTCAAAAATTTAGTGATATATGAGACAATTTTTTTAAGTAATACCATAAAGTATCATGTGAAAACAATACATGTTTCTGCCTATCACTATAACATATATGTTAATTTAAAATTATTGGGTTAACATTAATATTATCAAATTTTTTAAATAATGCTGTTAACATATATATATTAAGACATAAATGTGTGAAAAAATGGCGAGTCTCTGCTGTTAATCTCGCTCATTTTTCTGTACAACTTCATGTAAATATCAAAATGTAGAGATCAGTGCAATACATTGCCTACGCTATATTTAATAATTTATGACAAATATTTTTTTCATTTTATGACTATGAATTGATAATTTGAAGAGGTTTTAAAAGTCTTGGAGATTTAATGCCCAAGTGGTCTGTTAAAAAAGCCATAACTATTATCTTATATTTCGAGGCTTTCCTGTCACAATCTTGTACATGAACAAACATTTATTTATAAACAAATAAAACAATCCAAAAATTTGATCATGTAAGTCATTTTAATTATATTTTATTCACATAACTAATTTGATCAAGATATTCAATTTTACTTTTAACAGTTCTTTTGTGATGTTTTTAATAATGGGATTGTTTTTACTTATACCCAAACCTGTTCAAATTCAGGTAGAATTTCGAGAAAGAAAATTTGATTGTGCTTACAATTCACTTCTTCAAAATTTCTTTAATTTTTAAATCATATGACTCATCCTATTAGCAATAGAAAAAAGTGTGATTCTCATTATGGTGAGTTTCTATTGGCAAAGAGATATCCACAGATGATTGCTTATTTTCTCAGTCCTGATGGACACTTTTCATTCACCTAATTTTTGATAAAAATTAAACATTTGGGATCTACAGGTGATCCAGGAATAATTCAAAGAATTTCGAAAAGACAAAAAATAAAAAAAATTGTGAAAAATACCGAACATTAAGGATATTGCGACTTGCAGCAGGAAAGTCATAAAAAAAGGATCAAATACAATAACAGATTTTTGCATCAGAAACCACCGGCATCCAGATAAATAAAATATGTGATTCTGTTCACTTCATTCCACACTAAAATTAAAAAGAAGCACAAGGAAGTACAAAGGTGGAGTCTTGGAGTACAGTTTTAACAGTACAGTACAGTATCATAAAAAGGAGCCCGAAACTCCCAAAAGGTTGGTCACCTTCATACGTACACTTACCATAGTCACAAATTAATGCTTGTGTAGTATTCACATTAGTTACATACATAATTGGATTTTTATTTGATAAATCTTTTTTGCATGCATCAACTATTCAAATTACTTTAGTTTATGTATGAAGATCACCCTATCTATAATTTTACACCAAACAGGATCACTTTAATTAAAAAATTTAATTTAATTATGGGCAAATTATCTGCTTAAATTGTATGCTGCATTCATTTCATTTGAGATATTAGAATTTGAAAGTTAATTAAACCAATTTATAGATATGTACATGAAAACTATTTTCATTTCATGTTATAAGCACACATCTTGTAAGCATATATGACCTCACTACAATTTTGCAGCGAAGTTCTGTTTCAATCTTGATAAATATAATACATTTATCATAATTATAAAACAAAGGAGGACAAAAGACTGAAACAATGATAATTACAATTGAAGGCGTATTCTACTTGGTAAGTAAATTTTTTATCAACTATCGAATAAACGTATGATGCCCAATATATCACTCAGTTTATTCACAATGTTCCATTACTTTATTTATACATTTGTGATTTTCACTTTCATGCAGCAATGATCTAACTATACTAATAGGTACCAAGTGTTTGAAAAAACATTGTAATAGATTAAGAAATTGTTGAGAAGTAATAAATAATATAGTAAGACAAAATAAACAATTCAATAGCAAATAAATTTTTTCCCAAATAAAAAATGAATCTTGATAGTTAATCAGACGCTATAGAGGAAGAGGTGCGGTGGATTGCATTCAAAGAGTATACATTAATGATGATACATGGTTGACTTCACACTATTTTATTAATTTAATGTGGATAAAGTCCTTACATATTTACAACTAAGAAAAAAATTCCAAAAATACACATGCAAATCAAGATAATATGTACCTTAAATCAATGACTATTCCATTTTAACATATACAAACCTCAAAATTTGCATTCTATTTGGAAGAAATCGTGAACTGTCATTTTGTTTATTGTAAATCATAGAATAGAGACAATTCAGACAATATTTGTAAATGCATTCCTCATCTCTCCATAGATAAAGATTTACTATATCCATAGATTATAAATATATTACTCTGCTCCGTACAGATCCATATAGTCCGTCCAACTTATCTGGAGAATAAAGGAGGGCGTCCCAATCGTTGTGGTAATGCCCATAGTCTAAAAATTATCTCATTTGTAGGGAATTTTTTGCAAATTCGTTTTTTCTTAAACAAGTTATTAAGCAGTATACGACACGATAAAAAACAAAAAATGTAAAGTAACGTACAAATAAATTTATCAAAATATACATTCGTAAAATACACAACGTCACAAAATGGTGTTTTTTCAAAATCAAAGAAAAATACAATTTTTAGGAAAAAACCAAACAATAATAATTCTTTTGGGCCGGCGCCACATTACGCAGATCTTCCGCCGCGTCTTTTCCGTTCCGCCAAATCGGCAAAGCAAATAGATCGAGCGATCATCCGCGTAGTGTGTTTAATAAGCGCATATTGTATGTAAAGAAATGTAGCGATGTTCCACGACAGAAGAGACGCGGCGGAAGATCCGCGCAGTGTAGCGCCGGTTTTATTCGGTGTCTCATACCTAATGATCATGACCACCATGTTTAACTCAGTAACACCTAAGGATATCAATCGGTTTAGGGCCGTTGTATCAACTTGGTTTATAGTAATCTTTCTTTCAAAGCATAGATATTTTGCATTTTCCACCGATCAAACAACTCGCTCTCGTAAAAATCTATGCTTTAAATGAACTATTGCTATAAAGTAAGTTGATGCAACCAGTCTTTAATGTGCATAAATAAAAAAGTTTATTTTTGAAAAAAATGTTTATACAAAGGGACTCGTTAATGAATTATGTAATAAAAAGAATAAATAATAAAAACTCTATGTAAAAAATTATCGAATAAAATATGTTCTAAAACTTTTCTCATCTTACGGCTTCTAAATCAATTTTACAACTTATCCTTGTTCTTTTTTTCCGGGTTTAGATATTTTAATGCCCATTTCCACGGCCGCTTTACCTTCTTTAACTATTTTGTAATTTGTCGATTCAGAAATACCTGAAGAAATTGTATAATAGTAAAATAAAAAACTAAGTATGGGAAAATCATTATAACTGCATGGCAGCACTAACCTGAAGTGGCGGCAATAAGTCTATGAACAAAATCAAACGGTATAATTGGGGCTTTTACGTTGTTCCTCTTCAAAAAACGTGTGCATTTTCAAGATTATTTCCCGAACACCGCTTTTAATGGTTTTCGGCATGGTGACAATCTAAAATTTTCTTAAAAAACTATCGAAACATTCGTGAACCCCTCTGTAAACAAAGTCTGTCAAAGGTCTGTCAGCTGTAGATAATCCAATATGGCGTCGTTAGTTCCAAATTTGGCCATTCTTCAGATAAGTTAGACGGACTATATTCATTTGTGATCCATAATGATAGACAATAAGTGCTTGTTCAGACACAGCGGGAACCGCGCAGTTTCAGAATCGCGTGGGATCCGCGCGGGTCTTATTTGCATAGGTTTGTATGTGATCGTTCAGACACAACCGCGCGGTTAGTCAACCGCCGCGGTTCCCGCCACCCAACCGCTAGAAAATAGACTCGCGCGGCGTCCGCGCGATCCTATTACTATGGAGCCTTACGAGAGCGTTCAGTGCGTTGCGGGCGCCGCGCGGTTCCCATGTCTCGAGAGGAGCTTGCATGGAATATATTCTCTTTTCTATGGTTTTGGATCGCTTTGACACTGAATTTTTTATTGATGAAGTGGAGAAAAGACGTGCAATATGGGATCTTCAGTGTGAGGATTACTCAAATAAAATTGCCAAGAACCAAGCTTGGCAGGAGATGGTGGAGATATTTGGAAATAGTGAAGACACGTTGGGAAAAAAAATATTTTAGGCAAGTAGGTATTTTTTCACCAAAAATGAACTGACAGGATGATATTTTTGTGTCTTGCCATGAAACACGGCCGTTGTTTACAGAGTAATGAGCATTTTTTTCCTAGCGTAATAAGGGTCCTGAATACATAAATTATGTCAAATTTTGTCGCTAGCAAGTTTAAAAGCAGTTATTTTAAGCTTAAAATGATACATTTTTGACACTTCAGGCCATAGATGCCCATACAACATATATGTTTTTGCTGTTTTATTTTATTAGGTCATCCAACAAAAAGAAAATGACAAATCACATTTACCATAAGATGGCCGCGTTTATTGAAATTATACTGTGCCAACGCGCAGAGCTGCGCGCTACTCGAGTATGTATTCCGACGCCAATTACACGTATCACTTACGTAAAGTATACCTTGCTAGTACGCAAAAATCGAATATATTTTAAAGCACCGCATACAGCGCGGCGTTTATTGAAAGTATGCTGTGCCAGCGCGCAGAGCTGCGCTCTTGAGTATATATTCCGACGCCAATTACACGTATCACTTACGAAAAGTACTTTATACCTTGCTAGTACGCAAAAATCGAGTATATTTTCAAGCACCATGAAAGGCCAATCATATCTGGGAAAGTCAGTAAATGGAAACATAATTAATCATACAATATTTCTATTAATAAATATTTTAATGAGCGTGGGGCCAAGGCGCACCCGTGCGCCCTAGCGCGACTGGGCCCAGGGTGCCAAGGCGCCCCGTGCGTCCTGAACATAATTAATTATTTCTCGACGGAATTTGAAAAACGTAATTTTTTCTCTGTAGAGAAATCCCGTGGTGACCTGTCGTTCTATTTTCAACTCAAAAACATTACCGATTATATTTCAAATCAACAATCAAAACAGGAGTTTTCTGCCGTCAATATCGTATAGAAAAGTTGTAGATGTCGTTGTCGCCCCGAACGCGCACATCGAAATTCAAATATTCCGTCATTCAAGGTCACGCACAAAGTGCGCGGGAAATACGATTTATTTTTTTCGATTTTCGATTTATTTGTACACGTATACACAAATATTACGATACGTTTTGCGGTATTTGTCAGTTTTTGTTGGTTTATGATTCAATTGAATACTAACAGTGATTTATTAACAAAAATACACTCAATTTTGAAGCGTTTATTTGAAATATGTGTGTTTGTGAAAGTGTATCATATTTATGTGTTATGAGTGCGATGTTCCGTTGTGTGCCATGCCGTGCAACAAAATATACCACATAGAAGAAGATTATTAGGTAGGCATCAAATAAAAATAGTAGTGTTGTCTCTAATAAACAAATAAAAATTAATTATTATTTTTCGTATAATGTTGCGCTGACAACATTATCGGAATTCAAAAAAAAATTTTTTTTTTACTTAAACGAAAAATCATTGCATTACGACAATTACGATAAAATAATATGAATGTGTGTGTTTTTTTTAATATACCATGTTTTCATGGTTTTTTCGTAAAAAGAAAAATCACAAAAAATTCAGAAAATCTATGGCCTTAGGTTATTTATGTTTCTCTATGTTTTTTTGGCCCTCAACAAGTTTTAACACTCTGTTCACTATACATTGAAAAAATATTCAGATACCTACATATTATTATTTAGGCATAAGTTTATAATAAAAATAACAAATTTCTTAATAAAAAATGATTGTTACTTTAACATGTATTGTTTAATTTGTGCCGTTAAAGACAGGTTTTGTCAGTTTGCCCGTGATATATACTATACAACAACTAAAAGATATATTAAAATCCCATTTAAGATGTATTAAATTCCCATTTTTTATAGCTATATTCAAGTGAAAATAATTTAAAAGCATGTTTACAATATCTCATTCAAATATTCAAAAGTCTAAGATTAATAATAGTCTATTGATTTTGCCAAATGCGTACTAGCCTAGTAGGTATAGTTTCTGAACCTTTATAATACCCGATGAGGTTGAACATGACACTTAGTGGGATGCTCAAAAATCAACCGCCGGTTGATTTATAAGCATGCCACTGTCATTCACCACAGAAAAGGGGTATCTTTGGAGCATGTGTGAACAGGTTTGCTTATTATGAGCATGCTTATGTCATTCGCGGGCTTCGCGGCTGGTATTATCAATGCGATCTTCTCAGTACGCGACAGATGAAACAAATATGGCGCGTTGGGGAGATGATAAAACATTACTTTTCGTGACTTATTATAGGAATCACGAATGTCTGTGGAATACTCGGTCACCGTTGTGTAAAAATAATATAGTGAGAAATAATGTTTATGAAACTTTATTCATAGGCATGAATGATTCAAATCTTACAATAAAAATTATAAAAACTAAAATCAAAAATGTGCGGATGGAAACTCGGGAACTTTTTTGATTTATTGGTTCACTTGAATTTTCTATTTCAGTTTGCAAAGTTTCCAATTTGAACAAGAGCGTCTCTATTCTTTGACAAGAGCATGCCACTAATAAGCATGTGTATTTGATTGTTAGCTTTGGGCATGCTTATTTATGAGCATGCCAGTAATGAGCAAGTGTGTACAGTTGTTAGGGCATGCTTATTAGTGGCATGCTCATTAGCATGCCACTAAATAAGCACGTGTATCTGTATCTTAATTGTCTATGTTTCACCAGTTTGAAGACTACAAAGTGTACACTACAATTTCAGTAAAAACTTCACGAAGTGAAGTAATTGTAGTACTACGAAATTGTAGTACTAATGAAGTGAAGTAATGAAGTAATTGTAGTATTAATGAAGTGAAGTAATGAAATGAAGTAATTGTACTACAAAATTGTAGTATTAGTGAAGTAATTATATTTTTTCCCAAATAAAAAGTTTAGTGACTAAAAAAAAAGTCGCCGGAAAAAATATATGGCGAACTAAAAAAAAGGTCAAAGGGAAAAATATTTAAGACAAATGCCGATATTTTCTCCAAAGTAACATTTAGCGTAACTAAAAAAAGGTTGTTCCAAAGATTTCTTCGTTCGGTCCCAAAAATTTTTCAAACCATGGGGGGAGGGTTGTTTCAGTTTCCAGAAATTTCTTTATTGAATCCCAAAATTTTTTCAAACCATGGGGGGGGAGGGGTTGTTTCGATTTCCAAAGATTTCTTCATTTATCTACAACTTCCCAAAAATTTCACATAAAAAATGGACTATTTGAAGTATGTGCTCGTATTGCCTGCCCAACATAACTTGGCGTGCGGCAAGATTAGAACTAAAACCCACCCCGCCCGCACCCGGCGGTAACCCCTCGCCCTGTCATTTAGTTCAATTTTGTATTTGGTCGGGAGCTGTGACATCTTGATTACCAATATACACTGAATTATTATGTCCAAAACAACCAAAACAGTCCGGGGTGGTGCAAGAACAATTACCAATGAAGTATTAAAGTTTTGCGAATCTGAAAAAGCAAATAATGGACCGATATTACCGTCTGACAGTTTGACAGATAGAGCGGCCGCCGCGGAGCGCGCTGTTACCCGACCAAATTTATATTGAAGGCTCTGACACTGGTCACCGGACATTCAGTACATTATGTATTGTGTAATAAATTTACAACCTGACAACTTCTGTTTCGCGACAGGGGGCGCCCTCCCTCGCACGCCAAGTAATAGTGGTGGCACTCTACTTTCGATAACTTTGAAGTACGTGTACTTTGTAGTGTTCGCTTTGAAATTATGAAGTGTACTATTTGAAGTATGTATTTTCAATAATTTTTAAGTGTGTGTAGTTTGTAGTGCGCACTACACTTCAAAACGTGTGAAGTGTGCACTTCAATGTAATGTAGTACTACATTGTAGTAGTGAGTAGAGAGCGGACCCATCACTACTGTCTGCCATTGTTTATCTGTTATCGAGTCGAATGGAATGGCCATGGTAAAGGACCGTTCGTGGTATTATTTAAGGAGTACTCATTATTACCCCAGAATTCTTATCCCACTGAACAACCTACACGAAGTCTTGCAATAATGGAGAGCTCTGTGTAATGGCAAGGGTGTTGTGAGACGATTGGAGCCTTCTGATATTTTAAGGGTATGAACATGCCGAAGATGCCTCACTGCGATACCTCGCGGCCCGCTTGAAGGTTTACGTCGATGCTTACGTGAAAACAAAATATTTTGTTTTTACATCATGGTTGACGGCGAACAACGATGTGTCTGGCTCGTGATTGGTTCAATTCGCCTCAGCTTTTCGTATTGAAGGGGACCCACCACATACCCTGAGCCGTTTTATGCGCAAAAGCGTCCATATCGGTCCAGCACGTTCGCCGCCTGTTTGGCATTATTTTATGCTAAAGCGACCTCCTCGCTCGGCCTTCGTCAATACAACATGCAGAGATGAAAACCGGGCGAGTCGGTGGCACAAAACCTTCATTGTCCCGCGCATATTAATCTTTATTTCAAAAATAACAATACAATGCATAATACCAATAATAAAATTTAAATAAAATACATCACCCAAACAAGGCGCAGGACTTAGAAAACACAACCCCGCCGAGGAGGGAAAAAGACATAAAGAAAAAATAATAAAAACATAAAGGATTCATGACCAAAGAAATCATCACCGACGGTTCAAACACTGGTTCAGGAAAAACTACGGAGCAGGACCCCGTAGGATCTCCCAGCGGGACACCCAAGTTCCAACAAAGTCTTTAAGATGTCTAAAATTAGACTCATTTCTCACCAGGTCGACATTTGTGGGATGCCGACATGTCTCAAGCGGCCCGTTTATACCTTCGTTCAAGTCCTCTCTAGCATCCCTCAACAGAGCACAATCCCAGAGGATATGTTCCGGGGTCTGGGCCACACGAGCGCAGGCGCACCAAGGGTGAGTGGAGAGTCCAAGATCATGTAATTTGGACCTGAACTCACCACGGCCTGACAAATCGATTCCTTGTTTATATTGTTCATATTATGGCAGTTCATTGATCGAAGATATTTTTTTTTATCGTTGTCTTTAACCAAATTGCCGTCAACTCTTTGTCTTCTTTATTTGAAAAATAATATAAAATCAATGGAAATAATATAAAATCTAATATTGGATAATAATATATATTATAATAAGTAATAAGAGGCGTCAATATCCATACCAACTTTTATAAACAGCACCCCAAGCCGGTTAGTTACCGTGGGGGAAGAAGACTATTATCCTTCAAATGAATCACTTCAATCTCTAATAAAAAAGCTTCCTAAAAAAAACTCATTAAAATGACAATATAATACACATCGCAACATATAATAAATACTCTCTCTCTAAGAACCAACGAAAGTCTAGATGAACTAATTTTATCACTAGAAAACATAAACTGGTCGATAGTAGGTTGAAGCGAAGTCCAACGCCTGGGAGAGAGCATAGAGGATCATGGCAGTTTCATCTTCTACTTCAAAGGAGATACTCCAGGCCAATATGGAACAGGTTTTTTGATCAAAAACAATTTAGAGCTTACATCGATGAATTCATCGGCGTATCTGAACGCATTGTAATACTCAACTTAAAAATACCATCCAATGACGAAATGTGGTCAATTGTACAAATATACTCTCCAACAGAATAATCCAGCAACACTGAAATAGACTCCTTTTACAATACACTGGCAGATGCAATAAAAGATCATGCACACAAAAACTTAATAGTTTTGGGAGATTTTAGTGCAAGAACGGGAAACAGATGCGAAGTAAAAGAGATGGTACCTACTGGGCCCATATTGTTTAGGAAAGAGGGCAAGGAATGGTGAAAAACTTATACAATTAGCATATAAAAACAATTTGAAAATTCTCAATAATCTTTACAAAAATCGTGCAAACAATAGATGGACATGGATATCCCCAGACGGGCACCATAAGAACGAGATAGACTATATTCTGACTAACAAAACTAGAGACTTTCAGGATTGCAGAGTTATATATAACCTCAACTTCAACAGTAACCACAGGATGATCAGAGCCAAACTAGCACTTAACACACCCAAGAGAGAGTACTGAAGGACTGAAAAAAAGTTTGAAGGTTTCATAGAAGACACAAAAGAACTGAATGCTCAAGACAAATACGACAAGCTACAGGAACTTTTGAACACAAATGAAAAAATAAAAAAAGCAAATGGACAGGACAAGATAAAATGGCTATCAGACGAAACAAAAGATCTACTGAGAATTAGAGCAGAACTAATATACGTGGCCCAAAAGACGAAAAATGTACGAAGAGATATAGCTGATGTGTCGGAGAAGAAAAAAAGACCGGACAAAAAAAGAAAGGACCGGCGGCCCTGAAAAGGGCCTGATTTCACCGACCTGCCTAGGTTGGCCCTTATACAAAATTAGTAAATGTTCTTTTTGAAATTATATTAATAACATAGGGAATTGTGAGCGCGAGCGCGCAGAGGGGCACGAATAAATAAAACTCTTTGGGTATGCCCAGCGCGCTCGACGCAGTTTTATTGAAAATAACTTATTTTTATTAAATTTCCTTGTTTATTTTTGATGTTATATTTATTGAAAAATACTTTCGGTAATTGCTTTATATATTTTTGTGTGATATTTTAATTGTAAAATATTACGAATTTGTGTAGCCAGGCTCGCCAGAGAGACCAAAATATACGAAATTATTGTACAAAGCTCGACGAGCCTGCCCCCTTTTTACTGATTATTTCCTCAGGGGTGGTCCTGAGGAACATTATTTGAATTCAATAAAATAAAGATAAATATAATATGTAAAGATAGTATTAAAAAAACTAAGAAAAATGTTGTGATACATGTTTTATTGAAATTTTGAATGCGGGACCACTGCTCATAGAGCTGCGACTCAAATTATGAGTAGTGATCCCGCCGTCAGACAGAGGTCGGCATCGTCGGTTCCCGAAATGCCAATCTCTGACTGGTTGTTGTAAACGCGCCTGGGCGTGCGGGCCCTGACAAATTTATTGAATAAATTACGTGACACGGATTCAGAATTTAGTTCTATCTGTGTTCACCTCCAGATCTATTTGCGACTTTTACTTCTCTCCTGCTCGACTCCTGCTTCAACCTTTGGATCGCTCTAGGATTCTCAGCGAAATTTAATACGATCTAGTTTTCGTCTGAGAATCTGCGACATCGGTTCCATCAGGTTGACCTGACCATAGGACGCTGGAATCACCCCCTATTTTTGCGTGTTCCCGTCAGGAAAACATGAGAAAAGTAAAAAAAATCAAGTTAGCCATGAGAAAGGACCGCCAAAAATACAGGTTAGAATTACTGGAAAGGTGCATTCAGAAGAATGGAGGTGTCAAAAAAGGACTCAAACAACTATTAGAAAAAAGAGATTGGATACCCAATATTACAAACCGAAATCGCAAGTGTGAAACCAGACGTCCAGTAATTATCTCAATAGCCACTAAATTTTTTCGAGGCTTGTACTCAAAACAAAATAATAGTCAATCAGTAGACCTAACTGGTGGAGAAGAAGTACGAGAAATAATTCTTGCAGAAGTAGATAAGTCTGTGAAAACGCAGAAGAAAGACAAAGTTCCCGACTCTGATGGCGTCAGTAATGAGTTCCTAATAGAAAACAAGGACCTCTTTGTACCAATATTTACAAAACTATTCAATGAGGTGCTGCAGAGCGAACTAATACCACACCAATGGACAACATCAACCGTAATACTGATATAATACATAAGAAGGGAGACAAGAACAACATTCCTGTCAGTCTTATGCCGAACATCTATAAAATCTTCACTAAAATAATCATCAATCGAATAACTAAAACGCTCGATGAGAATCAACCGAGAGAACAAGCTGGATTCAGAAGTGGTTATTCAACTCTAGACAATATACATGTTGTGAAACAACTATTTGAAAAGGGCAAAGAATTCAATATAACTTTCTATTGTTGCTTTTTATACTACTGTAAGGCCTTCGATTCACTTGAACATGAGGAGATCTGGCAAGCATTAAAAATCAAGGCGTTGAAAACAAATACATTAGAATACTGAAAAATATTTATAAAAGCAGCAAAGCTAAAATTAAACTACATAGAGGAGGAAGGAGAGAAAATAAAGATAGAAATAGGTGTGCGCCAGGGCGATCCAGTGTCACCCAAACTATTCACAGCCGTTCTGGAAGAGGTATTTCGTAAATTGAATAACTGTGGATTGTCAATCAACGGGGAGAATCTGTTACACTTAAGATTCTGATTTAAGAGCTGCAGTCGATGATCAGTGACAAATAAATAAATAAGATAAAGCAAGTTGTAAAGTGGGATTAATTATGAACACGCAAAACACAAAAGTCATAACGAATGGTAAGCATGAAGCGATCTGCGTCAATAACAACATCAGAAGGCTTAAATACAGACGGAACTGCCATGATGTTCAAGCAAATCTTAAATGTTTATGTCTGAATAAAGGCTATTATTATTATTATATGTAAAATTCTTCTTTAATATCTAGTTGTACTGAAACGGGAAAATTTGGCTCATTTCGTAAATGTTTTTAATTTTACTGCATTTTAGTCACAATTTAATAATAATTTATACCGGTTGAAAATTACCACAATTGAAAGTTACCGAATTAAAATATTTTATAACATACGAAGCTCTTTTCAAACCATAAGTGGTTGAGTTATTATTTTATTTACTAATTAACAAAAAAACAAATAATCACTAAAAAAAAATGGTTATCCGAATAAAATATAATGTTTAATTGTAATATCGTATTCACTATGTCAGTTATCTGCTTTAGAAATATATATTATTTGTATGCAAGTGTGCAAATTTAGTACCTATAATATTTTTATAAATACAATACTACCTCGATTACCCGAGACTCGATTGTTGTTCGATCTGAGCCAAATGAATTTTTAAAAGCTTGTAATATTTTCAACGACAACAATAAAAACAATCAAGGCTCTTTTGGAGTTTGTAAACAGTTTCTCCGATATTGATGATTTAATTGCAAGAAATATTGATAATTGTTTATGACGACAAATAAAGTAGCACAGAAAAAAATCGTACAGAAAATCACTTTTGTATATCCAACATTAGGAAGACACAAAGCCTGGCGACATTTCGACGTTGATGAGTGGGGGCATAGATAAGATAATATATGTAGGGAGGGAAGCAGAGGGAAGCGAGGAACAACAATGAAACAAAAAATCTAAAGGATTTTTTAACGTAATGAAATGTTTTTGTTTAAGAAATATAATGTTTGACTAAGAAAGATAAGATAATTGTTTTAACTCAGAACGTATACAAAAATTGGAGAACTTTTAGATAAATCGGATTTCTAAAAAAACATTTTTGATCGAATCAAAAATATCCGAGTTTTTGATTATCCGATGTATTACGTTCAGTTCACATTACCACGGTTAATCGGGGTTCTTGTGCAATTTGAGATTTTATATAGCAATCAATTACGATTCATCACACGTAGGTAGCACACGCGCGCGGTGCATATTGACCATTTTCACTCACGCGGATCAGATGTGGGTCGGGTGGCATCTTGACCGACCAGCGCCAGATCGTCAACTCCTTAAATTCTCATTCAAACTAGAGAATAATTAATATCAAACATTATAAAAAGTTTTTATAATTTGTTATTATTTATTGCTAAAAACCAAAAAAAACAATAACAAAAACAAATAAAGAATAATAATATAAAATAGTCTTATTATTTTTGTGGCACCATGTGCTATTTTAAATAGATGCCACGCCGCCGCCGCCGCCGTACGCCATTACAAAAAATAGCTTTAGGGCACCATTCCTACGCTGGGGCCCGGGGCAACTGATAAAAGCGTGAGTTACTGGCCGGCCCTGACAAAATTCTACAAGAGAGCTAAGATAATTTGGAAAACAATCATTAAAAAAAAAGCTACATTAATTTACAGGTCACTGTGTAGTATAGATTAACATAAATACCTGTATTATTACGAAAAAATAAATTATTTACATAAGATACGCGAAGTAGCGATAAAATAACGCATTCATTGATAACCAGAAATTCGGACTGGTTACTGGTTCGACTTCGAACAGTGCCGGACTTTTTATAGGCCATCTGATGATTGAATGAGTTCATTTATGGTTAATTTCTTGCCTTACTCGTCTCACTGTTTCAGGATAGTATAATAGCCATTTGTTTATCGAAATGTTTATGTCACATTTGAGCATTAAAGTCTCGTTTATTTCTCGTTTTGCTAACAATTTAATACAAAAGGGCCAAAGCCAAATCGCACGCGGCGCCGGCGTGCCGATTCACGACGAGTACCGTTACTCGAGCGGCGCGCAGCGGCAACCGCGGCGATACGTGTCAGCGGTGCAGCTCACTCTGTCAGTCGGTCGTCCCGGTAACTGTATTCGCCGTTCGATTGTCTCGCAGCGGGTGCTAGCTGATAAGCAGTTTAAAGTGAAAATGCCGGTTAAGAAACCCTTTGAGAGGTTACCGAAAAATGTTGTGCCGAAGCATTATGATCTTGAATTGAAGCCCGATCTGGAAACCTTTACGTTCGATGGGAAAGCTTTCGTTAAATTAGCGGTAAGAGATTGCAATGTCACGAACCCGTTTGTTTGGAATCGCTAAGTCACGCTGCTGTGTTTGGTGTTTGGTCGACGAAACGATTTGCGATGAAAACGAGTGTTAATGTAATTTTAAAATTTTCAGGTTAACGATGAACCGCGGCAGATAATTTTGCACGCGCTGGACTTGCAAATAAAAAAAGTAGATTTAAAACGATCCGATGGAGTCTCCGTATCACCCGTTGAGACAAATCTTTCTGCAGATAATGAAACTGTGTCACTGGTCTTCGCGGACCCCGTACCATCGGGAGAGAGTGTCCTTTTTATCGAATTCTCCGGAGAAATAAATGACAAAATGAAGGGATTTTACCGTAGCAGATATCTGGGTCCCAGCGGCGACGAGCGGTACGCTGGCGTGACACAGTTCGAGGCGACGGATGCTAGAAGATGCTTCCCGTGTTGGGACGAGCCAGCCATTAAGGCCACTTTTGATATTACCCTTGTTGTGCCCGAAGACAGAGTAGCCCTCTCCAACATGCCCGTCAGCGCCGAAACTCGGCACGGGAACCTGAAGACTATCAAGTTTGCCACAACTCCGATAATGTCCACATATTTGGTGGCAATTGTCGTAGGGGAGTATGATTATGTCGAGGAGACATCCAAAGATGGAGTTTTAGTTAGGGTGTATACTCCCGTGGGGAAGAAAGAGCAGGGTATGTTTGCCCTGGAAGTGGCTTCCAAGGTTTTGCCATATTACAAGCAGTATTTTAACATCGCCTACCCGCTACCCAAGATCGATTTGATCGCTATTGCGGACTTCTCAGCAGGGGCCATGGAAAACTGGGGTCTGGTGACTTACCGGGAGACATGCCTCCTAGTGGACCCGCAGAACACGTCGGCTGTGAGCAAGCAGTGGATAGCCTTGGTGGTGGGGCACGAGTTAGCTCATCAGTGGTTTGGGAATCTGGTAACCATGGAATGGTGGACGCACTTGTGGCTCAATGAAGGTTACGCCACGTTCGTGGAGTTCTTGTGTGTAAATCATTTATTCCCAGAGTATGATATTTGGACCCAATTCGTAACGGAAACATATATTAGGTTGGTACACTTTTGTTTTAAATCAAAATGCTAAATTGTACTGTACAAATATTTGAAATTATATGTTTATCTGCATGTTTTGAAATCTGAAAAATTTTACTGTTACCTGTTAAGGTTATCAAATTTTAACATCAAATGTTAAGAAATGTTTATTTAGAGAAAAACAGTTTTTTGTAGTTTCAAAGTCCATATTTCTTTCACCAATGCTCTTTTTATACAAATATTGAATCAACTTATTACTTTATAAACATATTCTATGTTTGTATGTATATTAAATGTATGTACTGTCAAATTGACAACAATGCTTTTTGACGTTCGGTGGACATTTTTTCCTGTTTCTTGCGTTGGATAAACAGATATAAATTTAACTATTACGGCGGACGACGACGGTTTTACCCGATTCTGATTTTTTGTATAAAATAATACCCTAAAAAGTCAACAGATGGCATTTAAAGGTTAGTTTCACAAAAAAAGTGACATTCATTGTTTTTCCTGTGGAGTCTTCAATTGATGTAGGCATTGCTATTCTATCTAAAGTTTGCGGTACATCAATATTTTATCATTATTACATATCATCTTAGTGTGGTACATCTGTTTTCTTCTTTTATATGGAGTCAATAGTAGTGCAAATGAAAGGAAAATATATTTTTTCCTAGAGTCGTACAAAACCTCTCGGCGGCGTCATATACATATATTTTTGCTACGGTTCAATATTAATATGAAATTTTTGACACGAAAACTTTTAACATAAATCAGTTTACTCATGAGTCTTTGAGAAAAATTTCAAAAATTTATATTTATATTTAGATGATTTATATAGAGTCATTTTTGTGGGAACTCATCTCAAGGGTGCTTGGGATGAATTCTACACATAAATATTATTTTACAAAACAACATACTGGTTAAAGAACTTATTTAGTATTAACCTATACACTAGATGACATGCAAAAAATCAAATTGAGTGTTAAAATTATAATTGAGAGGGCCAGGAAAAATTAAGTGTTTTCGCGGAGTGTATACTTGGAGGGGAGACATTAGGTACTATTTTAACGCTCTGGTTCTATGAGTTTTTGTACGGTTGTGTAAATCAGTAGGTCCTTAGTTGTTTTTTGAACTATGGTAAGCTGTCTGTTTGGTCTCAGTTTGGTAATTTATTCCATAACTTTGGTCCAGCTACTACAAACGCACAGTCACCAAAGTTAGTTTTATGGACGTGATTTACTTCAACCATCCATGCATTGGATGTTGGTGCTGAGAGAAGTGTAATGCTCAATTTCTCAGTTTTCTTGATAATTACTGGTTGCAAATAAAATTTTGTGCTTTGAAGTAAGTAAACCAGTTTCATAATGCTGATGTCTACTTTAATGCTGTGTCATATCCAAAATCTGAAAAAATTATGAGCGTAGTAGTAAAAAAAAGGTAGTAAAAAACTGAAAAAAAATTTAGCAGTGTTGCTGTCTATTGGTTAAATTGAGTAAGTTGCACCAGATATATAATTTTTTTATGGGATATGTCAGAATCAGTTATTTTCAGGGCTTTAGAACTTGACTGTTTGAAGAATTCCCATCCTATTGAAGTGCCTGTTGGTCACCCTGCGGAGATTGATGAAATATTTGATGATATTTCTTATAACAAGGGAGCTTCTGTGATTAGAATGTTGCATCGGTACATCGGTGATGAAGACTTTAGAAAGGGGATGAACTTGTACCTCACGAGACATCAGGTATATTTTGTTACACCAGAAGTGACTTCACTTCCTTAATTTGTAATTGACGATTATGTTTTCGACTTATGCTTACTGTCCTTTATAATTGTAATCATGTAATTATATAAAAATAATTTGTTCCTTTATGGTGGGTAACATATCAAACAAATATTTATTCAACTATACAATCAAATTAAGTACGTTCTTATTAAATTTATTTAGTATGACAACACCTTTACTGAAGATCTTTGGGCTGCTTTGGAGGAAGCTTCCAATAAACCTGTCGGTGCCGTCATGTCTACCTGGACCAAGCAGATGGGCTTCCCCGTTGTCCAGGTGAAATCTGTGCAGAAGGGCGGTGACAGGGTTCTGACCTTGAGCCAGGAAAAGTTCTGCGCCGATGGATCTAATGGGCATGGTGACAGCTTGTGGATGATCCCCGTTTCGGTGTCTACACAGCAGAATCCGGCAGAGGTAATACATACAAAGCTTGAATCAAGGATACTGTAATGTGGATAAAAGGTTGTCATAGCAATTATAAAATTGCTTATGGTACCAGAATCTAAATGATTCATTTAAACACAAGGTTTAAATTTCATTCTTCTTACCCTCACGATTTCCAGCATTTAATACATTTTCTATCAATAAAATATCATGTTAATATGCTTCTTCTTATGTTGTCTTTGAGAAATTGTGAAAAAATTTTGACACTTATCCTTGACAGCTCAATCAAGAAATTGATTTTCATTTTAAAAGTTTTCTTACTAAAACTTGGAGCATTACTTTTGTACAGTATGCGGTCATTGCACAAGAAAAATATCTGCTCTATCATTGTCTTGAAGTATTGGTACACTATGTCTAGAATAGTCCAAAACTAATTATAATTAGAAAGGCTTATTAAAATTTACTTCTAAAATAATAATAGTCAGTACTGTAAACTCTAAAGTGTAGCAAGGATAAATATCACTCTACAACTGCTACAAATGAATAATATTTTAATTTTTACATTAAATATCAATATTTTCTTTAGTAAAAATGAAGAAAAACAGATGGCAAGTGTTAAAAAATAAATCAAAAATCAATGTACAGACCTATTTATATGTTATCGTAAAAATATTAATTCTGTAGATAATGATGTGGGTACTATATAATCTTTGTTTGATCAAAACATTGTTTGATCACAACACCAATCTCATGATTCAGTGCTGTTGCTATCTCATTACATACATGACATGATGATAATATTTATGAAAAAAAAAATTTGGGTGCGGAGTTCACACAAATTCATCAAAAGTAGTTTATGCTTCCGTCTTTTGTTGTTAAAAATTATTTATTCCTTGATGAAAGATTAAGGGAGTTAATTCCCAATTATCGTTACACTTTTAAAATTATGCACACACAATTTGTAATATTTAATGTTTGTAATTTATGTAATTCTGTTTAACTTCAAGGCAATAATGAGCAATGTAATGTATGTAATTAATATGCATAACCAATATTTATAGGTTAACCTTTGCACTACCAAATGTTTTTCTGCCTTTTAAAATCATTTAAAGCTTATTTATACATTAAGTAAAACTAAGAGAAGCATAAAATAGTTTAAATATAATTAGATAATTACAGTACAAAATATTCTGAGACATATTGTCCCATTGGTAGTTTTAGGCCTGAATACAGAGTTAATACTTAATGATTTAATAGTTAAGAAGATACACATTTAAAGCATAATTTTCACTACAAATTTACACTTTTAAAGCATGCTTTAACCTTTAAATCATTTAAGTATTAACTCTGTATTCGGGCCTCGGAATTATGTTCCAATGGCTCTGAATGATATAGTTTTTTAACAAAGGTAATATTCAGTTTATATTCATTAAAAATAAAAGAAAAGTAAAGAAAATTTTATTCATGATGAAGATAAAACACGCCTGACACAATTGTATCTGGCACGTCCAACACATAAATTGAGTGTGTTTATCAACATTGAAAGATTACATCTAGCACAATGCTTGCAACCTTGTGATTGTTCTGGTAAATGTTCTCCATTGTTTAGTTTGTGTTTAGCCTTGTCCCATAACATACTGATTGGTACTTGCATTTGTTCACCATTGGGATACATTGTCCCTTAATGGACTACGCGAGGGTTGTATGATAAGTACTTGTGTTAGGAAAAAAATCATTAATAGTTTTTATTTATTTCTCAACTCGTTACACTTAGTCCAGCGATATTCTAACTTTTTAAGTCATCAAAAAATATGAT
Organism: Agrypnia vestita; assembly: GCA_016648135.1. Taxonomy (NCBI): domain Eukaryota; kingdom Metazoa; phylum Arthropoda; class Insecta; order Trichoptera; family Phryganeidae; genus Agrypnia; species Agrypnia vestita. Next base: position 24,439 of record JADDOH010008865.1, read on the forward strand.
TTGTCGTACTCGGCAATATAGGCTATTCCTCGTTTGACGTGAACCGCTTCCTGCCAGGTCATTTTTTCATATTTGGAAACAATAAATCGTATGGGGTCAGATGAGTGGATGAGGCAGCATTTCGAAGTGTAATTTAACTAGTTTTGCTGTAGCGATTGCGAAGGATTGAGTTGGTTGCGTTGTCGTGGTGAAAGAGCACTTTTTCTTCGCCCGTTTTCTCATTAATTTACCGTCCTCTCTCAATAGTCAGTAAACATAATGATTCGTAAATCCCAAAAAACCTTGGACATTACCTTTCTAGCTGATGGAACCGTTTTTGCACTTAAACATGTCCAAACAGTGCTAACAATGTTGTCACGCGATTTTGTTTTGTTCCACTGTGAGCAAACGCTGCACCCATCTCATGAATAGCTTTGTAATGCCCAATTTTTCATGTTGGATATTTTGTTTTCTCTGATCTTCATCCCACGCTCTGCTATCACAATATCAGCAATATCATAACTTTGTCAATTTTGCTCCGATTGACTTGAAATTTTTAAACAATATTCTTGCGATGTTATAAATTAATTAAAAAAATTAAAAATAGTATCCAAAAAATAAATTAAATACCTTACCTCCTTAAGGTAGTTTCCGTAAATTACGTCACGGGTTAAAGAGCAGAGGGTGTCAGTGGAATTGTGACATGGGGGTCTTTTAAAAATTATGGCATCACTAATTTGAATTTATTCATAAGGAAGGCTAATATAGTTTTATTGATAGAAATTAATTCAAAATAATTTTGGTTCTGTGATGTGAAGGAGAAGAGATTTGGCATGGTGTGACTGATGGTAGGGGGGTTAAAATTTCACGAAAACAAACCTATGACATCATTTATGGAAGCCACCTACTGCAATTTAATGTAAGCCATTATTTAAAATATATTATTTAACTAACTTTCAATAACACGCACACACTTATTAAGAGTTATTATTGTTTCACTAATAGTTTCGGAGATAACAGAACTTCTCACCCCTTCATACCCAATGAAGCCCTCATAAATCTATAAATATAAAAAAAAAGGATATGATCACAATACTGTATTTAATTATGGTTTACACCTGTCAATGGGGAGTTCTGTTATTCCCAAAACTTGTAGCGAAACAATAATATGTAACTCTTAACAATTGTGTGCTTGTTATACAAAGTTAGTTAAAGAATCCATGTATTTTAATTAAAATTTTATACACTTAGGTCTCTTTTTATGCAGTAGGTACGTCCATAGGAAAACGCATTAAAAAATTGCATAAAAAGACTAAACACATGTATAAAAATAGAGGTTAAGTTCCATCATTTTCTAAAACCACATAAAACTAAATCAATTAGTTGAAATATACCGAAAAACGCATTAAAAAGTTTAATCAATATCTATTATAGATGTCTCACACAGACAAAATTATATTTTTATGGGAAAGTAGGTATGGAAGTCTTTGGGTGTTCATAGCGCTTATGACCTATTGCATGGCTGGCTTAAGTGGTTACTTTACACAATGTAACATTCACTATTTTCCACACATGATAGTATACCATATCTATCAAATTTTTTGGAAGTTGTATATATTTAAATTTTACGACATGTCCCGTATATGTGTTGTAATAATCCTCAGCGTGATCGGCATCCAAAGCTTTTTCATTCCACTTAAATGACCACAGATGTCACTAACGGGATATCTATTTTTATGATTTGGAATTTTTTAGCAATATCCTTTATATGTGTAATGATAGACTGGGTATTCTATCTTGGATGGAATGGTGAACATTACATTATGTAAAGTGATCACTTAAGCCATACCATACCCACTTTCCCATAAAAATATATATTGATTAATGATGTCCCTTTGATAAAAATCCAGTACTGTGTTCTGAAAAATTTGGACAAACTCAAAATATTCTGAATTACTAAAAATTAATCTTACCATATTACTTCTAACATATTTATTCATATTTTCATTAAAAATGTCCATGTTTTTTCTTTAGAATTACCATCACTATATGACAGTGTTCGGCATAATTTGCGAACTGATTCAAAAACTTTTCTTCACTAGAAGAGGTAGTCAGCGGATCAGATCTATGTTCTGAAAATAATGATTCTTCACAAATAAAATTAGCCTCAACTTAGCATGTTGATTTTTTTCTCTTGACAGTATAATCGGTGATCAAATGTAATGACAGGTTTTTGTACTTGCGTAGAAAGCGATGTGCAAAATTCATAATGTGCAAGGGTGATATTTTGGAATTACGTGCTTCCTGAACATAAACGGCGTAACTTCAAACACACGTAAGAAGAGATCTGAGTACTTCATACAAAGTAATTGCCAAATCAATTAATGATGTAAGTTATTTATATAGTTGGTACCAGCAGTAACTAGTGAGGATTATGGGAGAACTTGAATTGCATCACCCAATAACACATCATTCATTAAATTTTATCGTGTGTCGAAATAGTGCTAAGTTTTTGGCAAAAAAACTTATGAATGCGTTGTAAATACAAGTGCACTTTTGATTGATGACTTTAATATTAAATATTACTCAATAAATTTGAATGATGTAATTGCAGGTGGCACTGACAACAGTACTTGAAAAGAAGACACAGGAGGTTGTGTTGAAAGGTGTATCTGCAGATGAGTGGGTCAAGGTAAATATTACGTCATTTAATTATGTTTCCATTAGTTTTCTTCAATCCATTCGTCAGCTTTACTTACTAATTTTAAAATTACCTCTATTGGTTATCTCGATTGATTTCAAATTGTATATTTATATTGTATTTTTTCATTTTATATAAGTTAAAAACGTTAATTTCTTGTCATTGACAGATTACTTAAAATTCATGGGGAAACGGTGTAGTGGTAAGTAAGTAAGTAACATACAGTAAAACCCTCTGAATTCAAATCCCGAAAATTCAAAATTTAGTATTCAAAATTCTCAATAAATGTAAGTCCCAAAATGTTAATTTCATAGTTGGTTAGCCCCGATAGTTCATAATTCAAAATAATTTTTAGATATTTTCGCCACAAATCAAAAAATTTTAGTCACATAATTTAATTTTTTTAACAAGTTATGAAAAATTATTAATGTGCGTGGCTTTTGCGCTAATCGCACTTATTCGAATGCTTTTAAAATTGTTTTAAATACCTCTTTTGTTCAAGTCTTTTTTCTAATTACTGTGTTTCTGTTGTTAAAATGTTTAATTTTCTTTGGAAGAAGTTATTACTGGCAAATCATAGTATTTCACGTATTGATGGACAATTGTATTTTTAAAGTTTGCTGTGTGTTGGTGTGAGTCGGAAAAAAGGCAAAATTGAAGGTTAGAATCGAGTAAAGATATCGCCGATTGCCTAACTGTACGAGATGTTCATAATATATATGCATGTTTCATAAAATTAATGGCATTTTTCATGAGCTTCATGTTTTTTTGCAAATTTCACAATCGCATTGTTTTTTTTTTGTTTCTTTGAATTTTGAATTGGTGGGGTTAGAATTAACGGGGTTTTACTGTACTTGAGTTTTGAGAGTATCAGAACCTCTCATCAACTTGCGAAGTATTAAGGTTATACGCCTAGTAACTCGGCAGGTCATCATAAAAAGTAATTTTTTTCCACTAAAATAAAAAATGTGTGCATGTAAATTAATAGCTTCATTTTAGATGTTGCATAAGATCACTTATTATTTATTTACAAACAAAAATACATGAATGTCATTTGACTTCAATATTACATTTCAAAAAGTAAAGCCATGTATTCACTAGGGGACAAATCGCGAAACATTCCACTCGGCATGTCGCATCAACATCTACGCTCATGTTTCGGGGACAATGACGCGATCATTTGACGTGTACACACCGGGACTCGCATATCTTGTCGCGGAAATGTCATCCGATGAGGTTACGGATGACAGCTGCGGTATCTCATTTGGCGAAAACGGGGTTCCGCGCAATTCGAAATGTTTTTTTGGGTCGCAATTTCAAATTAACGAGGTTTTACTGTAGTAAATTGAATATTATTAAAAACAAGGTCCTTTTTGCAAATAATTATTGTTTTGAGGTTATGATGTCAACTGCGTATCTGTTTATATTAATGAGTTTATCGAAACGTAAGAGGAGAAAAAAGAGGAGAATGCGAAATTCTTTACTGCAAAGAAAAAGAAGGACGGACATTCTATGCGATCTTCGATCGATACAGCTCGATGAGTTCAAGAACAATTTCGTTTCCCCACACTGTCATCTTGACAGATACAGCGCATGCGTATTCACTTGTAAACATACCTCGTGGTACTGACGCACCGCGGAATGTTGCAGTGAGTACGCTCGGGTACCGTGCGCATGGCAACGTTGCCACGGCACGTAGAAATGCCGCGCTATGTTGTGCGCGCCGTCGCAGAACAGTGCACGACGTTGCAACGTCACGTAGACTCTGTGCCACGCGTGCTGTTGAGGGACAATTTGTCCCCTAGTGAATACATGGCTTAAAGCCATGTATTCACTAGGAGACAAATCGCGAAACATTCCGCTCAGCATGTCGCATCAACATCTACGCTCATGATTCGGGGACAATGACGCGGTCATTTGACGTGTACACACCGGGACTCGCATATCTTGTCGCGGAAATGTCACCCGATGATTTTACGATGACAGCTCACTGCGGTATCGGTCATTTGCCGAAAACGGGGTTCCGCGCCAATTCGAATGTTGTTTTGGGTCGTCAATTTCAAATACAGGTTTTTCACTTGTAGTACATTGAATATATTCAAAAACAAGGTTGTTTTTAGCAAATAATTATTGTTTTCCAGATGTCGCGGAAATATATCGCCCTATGAGATTATGATGACAGCCGCGTATCTGTTTATGTTAATGAGTTTATCGAAAAGTAAGAGGAGAAAAAAGAGGAGAATGCGAAATTATGTACTGCAAAGAGGAAGAAGGACGGACAGTCTATGCGATCTTCGATCGATACAGCTCGATGAGTTCAAGAACGATTTCGTTTCCCCGCATTGTCATCTTGACAGATGCAGCGCATGCGTATTCACTTGTAAACATAGCACGTGGTACTGACGCTCCGCGGAATGTTGCAGTGAGCTCGCTTGGGTACCGTGCGCATGGCAACGTTGCCACGGCACGTAGGAATGCCGCGTTATGTTGTGCACGACGTCGCGGAACAGTGCACGACGTTGCAACGTCACGTAGACTTTATGCCGCGCGTGCTGTTGAGGGACAATTTGTCCCCTAGTGAATACATGGCTTAAATCTCGCAATGCTGCGAGTTTTTGACAGCTTGCTACTTGGTCATCGATTTTATTTACCAAAAACTATATTAGGATCTTCATATTTTTTATATAAAACAATATAGATTTATATAAAACTATATTGTTATCATCTGTATATAAGATAAAAATACCTAAAATAAATTTTGAATAAAAAAGCGGCATTATTTCATAAATATTATTTAAGAAAATTTGAACAATGTGGTTATGAATGACTAATGTTTTAGAAAACTTTAAACTGGTTAAAAATATATATCTATAGACAGTTATTTGAATAGTTGTCATACATTGACAGAGTTTAGTGAGTCTTCCCAGCTTTCTTTCGGCCCGCTTGGTTGTCATCGGCCGTTTACGCGAGTCATGAGAATTACCTATGCTGTTGCCAAATTGAATCACGGCGGATATGGCATTGCATTTGAAAATGACAGAGATATTTTTGTAAATTTTCAATCAATTAGAATCAAATATCTACAAAACTGCACGTCAGAAAACTTTTTTTATAATGTTGAAAATACTACGAAAATTGATTAATATGATTAATAATTATGTTTTATAAGCAGTTGTGATTAAATTTTATGAAAAACATGCGTTTTGTATGAGATTCCCTATTAACCACATGTTAAATATCCAATTTAAAAAAATTAATTACACAAGAACTATGCGTCAGATATTTCTCAAAAATTAATTTATGTGTATTCACTAAAGGTTAATAACATATTAAAAATTCAGCTCTTTCTCATTACATCGCTACAATGATCGAGCAACCTTAATGCCTTGTGAATAATTTCTACAATATTAAAGCCAAATCCATTAATAGTATGTATAATTAATCACTGATTTTCATTTAATGAATACAATTTTTTTCAGGTTAACCCTGGCGCAGTGGGATACTACCGCACACGCTACACCAGCGGAGACTTGAACAAATTGGTGACTGCTGTCCGTAACCAGTCACTTCCTCCACTGGACCGTTTAGGGTTGTTGGATGATCTTTTTGCCATGGTTCAAGCGGGACACACGCCTACTGTCGAGGTTCGTACAACTATCATGTCTTTAAAAATTAAATTTTAATTTTAAGTATTTGTAGAGCTACAGATTGCTTATATTTAACTGGCTGCTGGCCACCATTGAAATTTTTCTGTTATAAATTAAAAAGTGATGGAAAAAAACAATAATATCCAAATTATTTTTATAAACAAACCTGCGTTTTATTGTTATGCATGCTCAATGAACAGAATCTAATAAGATTGCTTTTTCGAATGTAGTTTCCTGTTCCTAGTAAATATATTTCTTATACAAAAACAAACACAGTAAATTTCTAAAGATGCACCAAAATTTAAAACTCATTTGTTTTTTTTCTTTTTCTTTCAGTCGCTGAAGTTGATGGAAGCATTTACTGAGGAGACTAACTTTACGGTATGGTCTTCTATCGCCAACTGCCTGTCCAAGCTATCTGTCCTGCTATCCCACACTGATGTAGAGGACGCGTGGCGCGTGTATTGTCGGCGGCTCTTCAGCGCTGTAGCCCAGCGCCAGGGCTGGGACCCCCAGCCTGGAGAGACTCACCTGCACACCCTGCTCAGGAGCTTAGCTCTCAACAGGATGATTACATTCCAGGACCCAGAAACCATAGCGGAAGCAAAAAGGAGGTGAATAACAAGATTTTATAATCGTGTTAATAGGATCAGAACCAATAGAATGCAAATTTTGTTGAAATTTAGGATGCTTAGTAGCAGAGGCATTTATTGATTAGTTGATTAAATCTATAAAATGTAGATAATGTTCAAATTGTTCCCCAACAGGGTATGTGTGATGGGCTGATGTGTTGTTATGGATAGTGCCCTGATGATGGACCCTGCAATGGGATCCGAAATGTAGGCTAGAAAGGTCGCAGAAACATGGCAGAATATCCCAGAGAACTCAAACTGTGAAAAACTAAGAACATTTTTATACTAAAGAATATTGCTTTTGAAACATAATTTCTCATTTTATGTTTGAATGTATCTAAAATAACACTTGTACTTTTTCAAAATATTTTAACAAAAATAAATCTCTTAGGGCCGGTTGTTTCAAGTTGGATCAAAGTAAGCGTTCTTTTAAAGCATAGATTTTTACGTTCTCCACCAATCAGACGATCCGTTTTCATAAAAATCTATGCTTTGATTGACCGCTTACTTTGATCGAACTTGAAACAACCGGGCCTTAGTAATCCCGAGCAAGATCTGATTGGCTAGAGAGCTGATGAAGTTAACTGTTAAACCCTTTGGTGATGGTTTATCCTTCTTCAGTCAGCTTGATTTTTACTTTGCAAGAGTGAACTGCTGCAGTTACAAAGCAAAATGATAATCTTCCAGGTTTGAGGCTCACATATCAAGCTCAGTCCAGTTGCCGGCTGACATCCGCTCTGCGTGCTATCGCGCTGTGCTGCTGGATGGTGATGAGGCCACATATCTTCAATTTTTGGAGCTGTACCGCTCAGCTGAACTACACGAGGAAAAGGACCGGATCAGTCGTGCCCTTGGAGCTATCAAGGATGTTAAGTTGCTGGAGAAGGTGCTACAGTTCGCCATGTCGGTCAGTATTTTTGTTCAGGCGTTTACAATTTTCAATCGATCGACTATTTAGTTGGATGTTAAAATGTTATTGAATCATATGCATGCATATATTATCGACATAATAGCTTGGTAAAAAATCAAAAAAACTATATCAATCGTCATTTGAATAAACAGTTGAACAACTATTGGTTGGTAGCTCTAATGCATAATGCCATGTATCGGCGTGTGGATGGACTCGACTAAACAGTCAATCCGCAACTACTCAGTCGGAATATACTGGGTGCCTCGTATCTAAAAGCAAAAACTTCGCAAAGGTCTCCTTCATTTAGTTTTGAATTAAGAAGACTGCCCCAAATGTAAAGAATACATTGTTTTACAAAAGATAAGCCAGAAATATTGAAAAAAATTGTTACATTTTAATGTCGTTTATCTCCGTAACTGCTGACATTTCACTCAAAGATGATATCCCATGACTATGAGATATCCCATATACAAAATGATCAGTGAAATTATTTAATTTAAAACTCTGTTTATTCTTTTTATAAAACTTCTGGGTATTCCTTCAGATTGGAATGTAATGTATGGAATTTTCCATTCAGAAATCTGTCACTTATTACGGTCTGTACATTTCTCTCGTTTCACTTCTTTTGTTCTATTTCTTTGTTTTGTGTTCCATATAATACGAAAAGTAAGCGAATGCTTTTCTGTTTATAATTTTTTAGGGTATTACAACATGCACACACATTAATGTTGGAAGATCTCATTGGTAACTGATTGATTATATGCGCACTTCTAATAACTAAACTTAGTTTAGTTGAGTAGAGATGGAGGGTCTTATCGATTTAGACTCAATAATTTAATCGCGGTAATAATCGAGTGCATGGGCCTAGCCCTTATTTATTTTTGTTTAGTCATGCACTTTAAATGGATGACGTATTCTACACATAGATGGACACATTCTCAGATAAGGAAATAAAAATACCCGATTTACTGCAGTATTCAGCTGTAACAAAGGAACAATTATAAAGGCTGATGTTTATTATACTTTTATTAAATGACTGGCGTAAACTCATGAATAATCACAGGACATAATAACAATTAATAACGACCCTTGCGGCTAACATGAGCCACATGCTGATTGCCTGTCACAAATGGTCGCCCGGGCCTCATTAGCGGCTAATCATCATCAGTGTAGTTGTTGTAATTCAAGAAATTTCCAGAATCCCTATCAATAGTGCAGAGAATCCAAATCAATTGATACAAATCTAATTGTTAAAGTGAATACACACACCCGTGTGGTGAATTTGGAACTTATTTAATTGTTTATTCTTTTAACTTGATGAGGGCTCGCAATCAATTTTCGGAATGTTTTGTGATTTTTCTTTTTACGAAAAAACCATGAAAACATGCGTATATTAAAAAAAAAAACACACATTCATATTATTTTATCGTAAGTGTCGAAATGCAATGATTTTTTTATCATTTAAGTAAAAAAAATAATCTTTTTTTGAATTTCCATAATGTTGCCAGCGCAACATTTTCTGAAAAATAATAATAATTTTTTATTTGTTTATTAGAGACAACACTACTATTAATAATAATAATCTTCTTCTGTGTGATATATTTTGTTGCACGGCACGGCACACGACGGGACATCGCACTCATAACACATAAATATGATACACTTTCACACACACACATATTTCAAATAAACGCAACAAAATTGCGTGTATTTTTGTTAATAAATCACTATTAGTATTCAATTGAATCATAAACCAACAAAAACTGACAAATATCGCAAAACATATCGTATATATTTGTATATACGTGTACAAATAAATCGAAAATCGAAAAAAATAAATCGTATTTCCCGCGCACATTGCGCGTGACCTTGACGATGGAATATTTGAATTTCGATTGCACAACACGCGATCGGGGCGCCATCTATGACAATTCTATACGATTTTGACGGCAGAAAAACTTCTGTTTTGATTGTTGATTTAAAATATAATCCGTGATGTTTTTGAGTTGAAAATGGAACGACAGGTCACAACAGGATTTCTCTATTGGGAAAAAATTACATTTTTCAAATTCGATACGCGGCCGTCGATAAATAATTTATTTTGTGCCTGTCGCATATATGCGACGCGGCCCAGGGGGGGTTAAAAATGTCCTTAGTATTTCATGGCCGTTCAGAGTTTTCTGTGTTGTATTCTGGGATATTCTGGTGTGTTATGTGACCTCTCTGGCCGACACTTCAGATCACATTGCGGGGTCCATCATTAGGGCTGATGTGATGAGTATGTGTTGATGTGTTTGGCTACGTACTGGCTTGTGTTAAGCCAGAACTTAGCCTTAGCATTACATAAACTTATCAACAGAATGTTCAAATTGTGTGAAGCAGTTATCAAAAAAGGTGGACATGTTGATGAAATATAGTTTTATCAAAAATATAGTTTTTTTTCTACATTGTTCTTGCAGAAAATTCATTTCTTTTGTCTTGTTATATTAAAAACATTTTGTAAATGGGCAAAGCTTATAACCTACAGTGCACATATGATGTATCTGTTAATACTTTAAAACCCCGTTAATTCGAACCCCGATAATACGAAATTTGCCATATTTCGAAATTTTTTAAATCAATCCACAAGATTAAAATCCACAAGCCCTAAAATGTTAATTTCATAGTAAATTAACCCCGAAGATTCGGAAACACCGGTAATTCTTAATTTGAAATAATTTTTAATTCCTTGCGCCACAAATCAATACATTTTAGTCCATATAATTCAATTTTTTTTTTAAATTTGACAAAATTGAAAAACATGTTTTGATTTTTTTCACAAGTGAAAAGAACAAATATGTTAATATCGGGTAGTTTATAAAAAAAATGTCGCGATCTTTGTATTAGCTAATAATACAGTAAAACTTCAGTTTTATGTTCCTTGTTTTTACGTTTTTCCGCCATTTACACCGAAAAGTCGAAGTTCAGTTTCATCTCCATACATTCCATACAAATATTTCGCGCAATTTATGCAGAAGAAGTATTCATTTTCCCAAATTTTATTTTAAAATATTCCGAAAATTCAATTGATTGAAATTTGATAGCGAAATTTCCTTTTTCTTTCTAAAAATTTATCACGTCAACATTAGATGAATTTTGAATTTTCAGTGGGGCATCTTTCGTATTTGGGTTCCGGCTCGAGCGAGTACATATTAAACATAAGAGCAAACTATTTACTAAATGTAAATATTTTTAACGTTTACCATCAGCTATGATACCATCCACGCGATTTTATTCTGTGGGTCGTATTGTGGTATTCGTCGGCGCGAAAATCGCATTTTGCGCGCGTTGCCGTGTTGACAGATCTATTTATTGTACATATTATGCATTGTTTTTTCTTTAATTTTTTTTGTATTATTTCGTTACTTTTTATTGTTAAATCACATTTCAATTTGTTTTACGCACCTTCTTACAGATTTCTTCTGTAAAATCAGTTTGACAGTTTTTATTTACTTTGTATTTATATTTTTGATATTACATTATCTGTTTTAATTGTTATAATTAACATTTATAATTTTCCCTAAAAACATCACAACAAAAAGTACAATTGATTACAAAAATACAGATCACAAAATCAATGGCTTTTTTCATGAGTTTTAAGATTTTTGGTAAATTTCGCAATCACACTGCGATTTTTTTTTAACTCAAATTTCGAATTAATAGGGTTCCGTATAATTCAAAATGTTTTTTTTGGGTCCCTAGAATTTCGAATTAACGAGGTTCTACTGTAATAATTTTGAGTAGATGATAAGTAGTGAGACGAGGAATTGAACATTTGCCTGTTTTTTCAGGATGATGTGAGATCACAGGACACAGTTTTCGTGATAATGTCTGTTGCCAATAGTCGGGTAGGAAGGAACTTGGCATGGGAATTCTTCAAACAAAATTGGAAGGTGCTCATAGACCGTTATCAGGTAAAATCCATATTTTTAAATAGATACATTATTTTAGATAACATAGATTTTAATTATGAATATGCTGCATCAAATTCATTTCCACATCTTTTGGATGTAATTTATCAGCCAGCACTAATTATTTAAAAAAAGTTACATAGAAAATATTTAAAATATTCTTTTTATGGTTAGATATTGTCACAAGATTAAAAAAATCGAGGAGAATGTCATATAATCAAAGGTTTCCAAATGGTCATGAAGAGTTTAAAAAGAACTATGTATAAGTTAGTCAAAATCACAGGATTTTTTTTTTTAGACTATATTATTACTAAAATAGGACTAACTTGCTGGTCTGGAGAGGTTCGAACCCGCGACCTTTGGATCACGAGGCGAGAGTCCTAACCACAAGACCAACAAGCTACTCTACTCAATTATGCCAGAACATTTGCGAAATAACAAACGGTATAAAAACGGGCGAGCCATTGTTGCGCAATACAGTTTTTGAGTTCGACAGCTGCGAGAGATCATAGAGACAATAATACAAACAATATGAATCAAATTTCCAGAGACAGGTGGAAGATTCTCGAGTGACTAGTATGAAATTAGTTTTTCATTTGTTTCCCACTGCCGTGACCCGTGACAATATTTTAATTATTGATATTTTATAACTTCATATACAACCACTTGGGTTTTTATTGTTTAATGCCATCCGCTTTCAGAATTTCACTAGGAAATATTTGATTCTTTTATTATCTTTAATGTGTATTTACTATATCAGGAGTTTATGTTTATATATTATTAACAATGGTTTACTTATAGGGAGGTTTTTTGCTATCTCGCCTCGTCAAGTGTACCACTGAAAACTTTGCATCTGAAGAGTCTGCTCTGGAAGTTGAAGAGTTCTTCAAAACTCACAATTCTCCCGGCGCAGAGAGAACAGTTCAGCAGAGTCTAGAAACTATCCGACTGAATGCCGCATGGCTGAAGAGAGATCTAGAATCCACCACAGAACTGTTGAAGTTGTATCAATAAAAATTACCAAAATAATGGCTGTGCAGACGGCTTTATCCTTGCGAAGGATGGATCCCGTGGTGCCTGGATGTGCAGAGTTTCGATGAAAGAATCAGATTAAAAAGATTCTTTATATTACCAAATTCATCCGTATTTGCCGTTTTGCTGAAAATATGTACAAATATTCCCAGAATTAATGATGCACTTTCCAGGCTCTGTGAGATGAATGCAGTATTATATTCAAATACATAATCGTGGATGTTAATTTGTTTATCCGACACAATATTATGGTCATAACAAACAGTGAGAGTCTGGTCTCATTGTGATCAAAGTTGGAACAATGTAATTTTAAGTTTTCAGTAACATGAGTTATAGCAGAGTGATTATTGTGATTGCGTTGTGTAAAGTATTTGTTTTATTTTTATTTATGGTCACCAGTGGTGGATCTTGTTTGTACGTATTTGCTCAATTTATTTTAAAATGGTCTTGTATGATTTGAATCCCAGTACCTACTTGCTTGTTAACAAACTTATTATTTTAAATGGTACCAACCTATTTATTTTTTATTTATATTCTCCACATTTTCTCCCTTTCCACTTAACACATCACATCAAGTTTCGCCATTTAAACTGTACAAAGAGTTTTCTGTCATTACATTTCTTCTAATTAATGATTCTTTAGTTAATTAAGTTGGAATGTTAATTATTATGTTGGTTTAAATTTTTTACAAACTTACCTCTTGCTTTGCAGTATTGTTATGGGTTGTAAAAGTTCCATGTTACCAAGAAGTGTTATAGTATTTTAATTATATTTCTCTTTAATCAGGTTTTAGTTTGAAAGCTTTAATAAAGTTACTGACAACATGGAACTTTGTTTTAATTATGGTTTGCATTAAGATATTTATTCTTCTTGGTATAAGATATTTACTCTTCTTGGTTACTCGCTAAATAATTACATATTTCATCGTAATTACAAAATAGGATGTAAGGAAGCTCTCGACAATTGAACGCTGCAGAACTATACGATGCCTGGAGACCTTTTCAGGACAGGGAGGGTAGGTATGGAAATAATTGTTGATTATAAAATTATACTTTATATCGGATAAATAAGTAAATTAAACAAATGTAGGTATGTATTTAAATTTAAATGAGGGACCATAGTCTTCAAATATTTGAAAGAAAACAGATTTAGAACATACCTTTTAACAACTTTTCAACGGTTCAATAGTAAGAAATGCAATATTTTGTTTGCGATAAATGGCTAAAAGCTAGTAATAATTGTACTACTGCATGTTATAAAAGCAAAATAAAAGCTGTTATAAAAAAAAGATGTTATCTAGCTAATAAACGCCGATTTATCAGCACTGAAACTGAACTGAAAAAATTCTGGGCTTATGAACATCATGGATGAGTATAGAATGCAAGACAAGTTAATTAATATAAATTAACGGTACACCTGTAAAAAATCGTGGGACAATAATAATTAATAACAACACTTGCATGTCAGAAGTACTGAAGCCACGCGGATTGCATGTCGCACTTTAAATATCTAAAGTTGTAATTCTAGCAAGTTACTGCCCTACAGACAATAAAATTTTTATATTTAGATAACACTTTAACCCTTTATAGGTCATAAGCCAAAACGGATAGTTTTGAGACCGGCAACATTAAGGTCTATATTTATTTTATTTTATAAGTTATAAACATCATTATGGCTTCTAATCATTCTCAAATAACACACCAAGATTTTGAATCTAACCAACCGCTATGAAGTTCGCAATTATTGAATATATTACGAAAAATGCCCCCCGGTCAGTTATCTGACCAGCGTCCGTTTAGCGACACGATGGCTATCAATTTTTCAAGAACAGTTGTTTTTGAGCTCTTGTTTTTCAAAAATTGTGAGTTTCTACTGAAAACAAAGTAAGTACATTTATACAATACATAATAATACACTTTTTATTTTATTTTTACGGTAAACTATATATGTATTAGTAAAATAACATTAAATTTTCGAGTGCGCTGTCTAGAATCTAAGCACAAATTCTATAATTTGGACCCTTTTTGATTATCATATTACAGACAGTAAAAATAATTTCTTAACCACAATACTTACAGTTAAATTTAATAATATATATACTTTCACTATAAATTGTTATATTTTATACTTTCACTATAAATTGTTATATTTTATGTATAATTTCCCGCTATCGAGTTATTTGATGATATGTGTCATCCTTTGATAAAATGATTTGGGTAAAAATTCCTGATAATATTGATTATTTTTGTTTTCATTGAAACTGTAATATTTTTTGAAATGTATATCTCAAAATGAAATTAAATAGTCATTAAATTTTATATGTAATAAGTAAAATCTGTATTGCATCACAAAATTAAATTTTTCATTTTTAAAATTATGTTTTAGAATGGACAATGAGAGAGGTAGAGATTATAGCATAAAAGACTTCGAAGAAATGGGTGAAGACGTTATTTGAAGGAATTATGGAGGACCAAGCTCAGGATTTAGATGTATAGGAGGAGATCTGATGCTGAAGATGAGATTCTTCATGGTCTTATAAGTCTTCTGGATTCAGCTCGTAGGAGCGCTGCTGAGAATAATCTCGATTCTGATCCTGTCGATTCAGTAGCGGACCCTACTTACATTGATGGTATTATGGAAGCTGATTGTTCTTCAGATGATGACCTAGACATTTATCTATCACCATAAATTACTCCATCTCCTACTACAACAACTATCAGTGGCGTAAGCAACGGCATCACGCGCCTCCCGATTATTTATAAGGAGGAGTTGATCACTTTGATCAACTAACATCGTCTTATAACACAACATGGAAATCAAGGTGGTGGTGGATTAAATTTTGGTATTATATTATTGAATCTGCCATCTTTAATTCATTTATTTAATATAGGGAAACATTGAAGCAATTGGATAAAAAAATACTTATTACATATCTTCACTTCCGAAACAAGTTAGCTGATCAGCTGATTGGATCTTTTACATCACGAAAAAGGTTTAGTCGACCTCAAACTACATGATATCAATTCAAATCATCCTGAAAAATATACACTTCTGGATGTGGTTCTTGCAGCACTACACTGAAAGTGGTATGAAGCTCAGTAGCATGCAACAATTGCAAAATAGCATACCGTGTTTTAGGCCATACCATTTGTCTGGCCAGCGGAATAAAGTATTATTATAATTATTAATAAACTATCCTTCTAACAGAAATAAATAAAAGTAATTTTATTACTTAAAAACCTATTTTTATTACTAAAACAAAATTCGGAGATCACTTATTTTTTTTTTTACCTAAATGGACACTGGTCAGAAAACTGACCGCTGGAAAATCGAAAATTACAAAAAAGCTATACGTTTCCCAAAAAATATAACAAATATTCTGTTCATCAAAATGAATAAAGAATACATAAAAAAAATTCTAGGCTCGTATCTTTAAAAAAAGAAGTTGTCCTATAAAGGGTTAAGCAATAAAAATATCTAATTATAAGAAATCAAGTAAAATAACAGGAAACAAATGGACACAAAGAGAAGAAAAGGAAAAATATATATGTATTTAAATTCTGGAAATAACTCATGAGTAACACTTCAGGAGCAGTTTAAAAAATGTTCTAATGTTACATAAGACGATATGCGAGAATTAGCCTCCACGGTCTCACCGAAAAGGGACCAGATAGTCCCCAAATCCAGGCCCGCCCCGCGGAGTAGGGAAGAGGAAGCCATAAAACATTTTGAGCCAATTTATCCGGAATAGGGAAGAGGAATCCATAAAGAATTTTGAGCACATATCTACGTATTATAGTACTGATTGTAATCCACTGAACTGCAAATTATGTCGTGCCTTTCCGTCCGCTTATATCCGCTTTTGTTATTAATTTCAAAGAAGTGTTCGACCCGGAGCTGCGTGATCTTCATTTTTGGCCACACTGAAGGCATGAACTACAGGCACTTGTAGGAGAACTAGTGATGGTATTTTAAATTTTAGCCGATGATACATTACCAGTGTTTGGGATTTTTATGTGTCAATGATAGGTAACTGATGATCATCATTAAATTAGGTGAAAAACAATAACTTTGTTATCTCTACGTGAGTTAAATAATGTATTTATATTTTACTACTTTGGTTTCGAGAGAAACAGAATCTTTCATCGACAGATGAAGTATCAAACTCACAACTTTTAAATATAGAATTTTTACATTGATTAGGTTCTTATACAAATAATCAATTGGTTAGATACTGACAAAATGAGTTGAAGTTACTGGTATAAAGGTGGTTGTAGTGGGAATATTGAGAGAAGAGGAAAAGAGTTAATGAAAGTAATATTGTTAAGCTAATTAATACCCAAGTTCAAAATTCTTTTAATTTCCAAACTTTCAAAATTATTCTTTTAATTACCCTTATGCGTGACAGGATCGAGAAGTTTAATAATACACGAATGAAAAGAATGATTATGCAAATTCAGAATTATTGTTGTTAGTTAGACACTGAAGATGTTCTTAATGATGATCTCTACAATGTTAATGCCAAATGCATCAATAATATGACTCCCTTGATTATGAAATATTCTAGCACTGCCCTAATATTGATAGTCATTGAGATACGCAATATAAAAGTTGCATTTTTTTCCCAACACTTCTAATTTTTTGCAAAACGATGAACTACCTATCATTATGGTAACTTATATCAGTTTGAAAAAATTAATTTAATTAATTAAAAAGGTAATCACGGTGACTAAAATAACATACTAAAATATCATTCTTACAATAGTGTACGATACTGTGTTCCTTTTTCCCTGGGTCTTGATTTTTTACGGCGTAGCGTCTGTTCGATAACGACAATTAGGTACTTACCTTAATTTTGAGTTGCCAAGATTTCACGCTTGTAACGTATCTACAGTTTATTATATCATTGCGTACATACATAGAATATGTTTATATAGAAATAAGTTGATATAATATTTATATAAAAAGAGCATAAGTGAAATAAATATGGATTTTGAAACTATAACAAACTGTTTTCCTCTAAATAAACATTTCTTGACAATCATTGTTTTTTCCGAGCAGTCTTCATGTAGTATCGTGGTATAAAAAAAAACAAAATAAAAATTAAAAAAAGGATGAAATGCGCGTGTTACATACGAGTATGATCCTCTTGGGGATAGGTGATAGATAGAATGCCACACCACGCAAATTCCACGTCTATATTTTTTTACGTAAGTACAAAGTGTTGCTCTTTTTCTATAAGAACACCTTTGCTGTCAGTTATATTCGTCCTGAGTAAATAATATAAATAAATAATAATAACTTTTATTTTATAAGCATAGGTATGTACATCGCCACAAAGCCCTTAACCCCCCCCCCGGGCCACGTCGGATATATCCGACGAAGCGCGACTGTCCCCAGAGGCCACGTCGGATATATCCGACGGGCACATAATTAATTATTTCTCGACGGCCGCGTATCGAATTTGAAAAACGTTTCTTTTTCCCAGTAGAGAAATCCCGTGGTGGATTCTCAACTCAAAAACATCGCCGATTATAGCTTAAATCAACAATCTAAATCGAAGTTTTTCTGCCGTCCGTATAGGAAAGTTGTAGATGTCGCCTCGAACGCGTGTTGCACAATCGAAATTCAAATATTTCGTCGCCAAGGTCACGCGCAATGTGCGCGGGAAATACGATTTATTTTTTTCGATTTTCGATTTATTTGTACACGTATACACAAATATATACGATATGTTTTGCGATATTTATCGATTTATGTTGATTTATGATTCAATTGAATATTAACAGTGATTTATTGACAAAAATACACGCAATTTTGATGCATTTATTTTAAATATGTGTGTGTGTGAAAGTGTATCATATTTATGTGTTATGAGTACGATGTTCCGTTGTGTGCCGTGCCGTGCAACAAAATATACCACACTGAAGAAGATTATTAGGTAGGCATCAAGCAATAATAGTACTGTTGTCTCTTATAAACAAATAAAAATTAATTATTATTTTTCGGAAAATGTTGCGCTGGCAACATTATCGGAATTCAAAAAAGATTTTTTTTTACTAAAACGATAAAAAAATCATGGCATTTTGACACTTACGATAAAATAATATGAATGTGTGTGCGTTTTTTTAATATACGCATGTTTTCATGTTTTTTTCGTAAAAAGAAAAATCACAAAAAATTCAGAAAATCTCTGGCCCTAGCCCACCCTAGCCTCTATTTTATCTATGTTTTTTTGACCCTAGACAGGTTAAAAGTACACCTTGTAAATAAACAATAAATTCACAAAAAAAGAAAAAAAACATTAATTGACAGAATATACGGAAGCAGAACAAGTATACAAAATAATAAATCAGCGCCAAAAAAAGAGGAATGTGCACTCACGTAGGTACCTACGGGCGGTAGAAGTAATTTTTCTTTGGCGTGATTGTGAAAATTGATATTTACATATTGGTTAAAAATATACGTTATATATTAATATGATGTCTAAGGAGACGATAAATATAATTGATAACACTTTAATGTAGTAAAATTATTGTTTTTGAGGTGGAACAAATGCAACTATTGGTTTGTGATAGCTAAAATAAGAGATTAATCTTTTCAAATGTACGTCTCATGACGATTCAAAGATATATGAAGCGGCGAATCAAAAAACGTGTGCATTTTCAAAAAATGTTCAATGCCTACCCACTTTTATGTTTCATCGATTTTCGACTTAAAAAGGTTCCGCTTTCAAAAGTTTCGGAACTTCAAAACTATATAACTTTGACAGCCGCCTTGAATGTCGAATGAATGAATGTGTTTTTTGTTTTGAAAGCGAATATCTGATAATTACGTCGTTTTTACAAAAATATCGTTAATAACATGAAATCCTACTAGGTGCTTACCTACAGACCTAAAATCGTAATTCAATAAACAGTTCTAATTTTCAGTTCAATAACCAATCATTCGTCAGTTTTTTAATTAAGTACTGGATACTAGAACACTAATTTCAAGTGAATAAATGTTTGACAGTTTAATGGATGCGCGCGCATTTCGTGGTTTTGCATTCCCGCTACATGTTACTACCCGCTACATGCATTTCGGCTACAACGCGCACGCGCGGCGTGCTTATCTTAAGCTTAGTAACTTATAGCTTCCATAACTTCCGTTACAATAAAATTTTTAACCTCAATGCGCCAAAAGAAGATAATTTCAAAAATTACTGTATAAATCTAGTTTGTAGGTAGTAGGTAATTACAAGCAAAATTAGACGGTGGACTAAACTGCAGAACATTGAGAAACTAAATGTCGAAAAATGAAAGTAGGTACTTTTAGGGAAAACAAAAATGTTAGCACAAAAAAAAGCCCCCTGAACAATTGAACATCAAGTTGAAAATATAAATTAAAAAATGCAAAGTAATTTGTAGGAAGAAATTTTCAATCAATGAACATTTGTAATGATGTGAATAATTTGAAAATATATAATCTAAGGGCCTGTTGTTTGATCAGAAGTTAGAGTAAGGGTTAGGCCTCAGATACACATGCTTATTTAGTGGCACGTGAGCATGCGCAGTATCGACCTTCTCTAGGCCTTGCTTAAGTGGCATGTGTGTACGCACATTGCTAGTAACGAGCATGCCACTAGCCATACAACCGCCGGTTGATGAAATAAGTGGCATGCCACTAAGTGGCATGTGTATCTGTACCTTTAAGCAAAAAGCATAGATTTTTGCGTTCTCCACCAATCGAAACACTCGTTTTCGTAAAAATCTATGCTTTTTGCTTAATTCGTACTACTTTTGATCAAACAACAGGCCCTAAGTAGGTAGGTACTTCCCTCGTAAGGACAGGCTATCGTGACATCGCATGCAGGCCGGATTACAATCTTTTACAAACCAGATCTTGAGGAAGGTCATCGATTTTTTGCCAACTTTTCGATTAGCTAGAGCTCTGAAACTTTCAACATTTACGTAGAGTTGATGACTTTAAATTATTAAATCATTTTCGACATGATTTAATCATTGTTTTAACCTAAATTAATAATCACGTCACCTTGAATTAATAATCGCGTCACTCACAAGCAAGAGACGCAAAAACAGCTGAAGAACATGCCGTTCGAAAATTTGTTATAAACTTTTAAAATACTGGTTTTGGATACTGGATGATACTGGTGATTAAAAAAAAATAATTACGAATGTTTTGCAAAAATGCGTGTAAAATTCTTCATTTTTTTTTACATGTTTAACTATCTTTGTTGTTTGTTTGCTGTGGTGAAATCTTGTAATTGATTTTTCACCAACTTCCCGATCAGCTACAGCTCTGAAATTTTCAACATTTGTGTAAAGTAGTAGATAGTGTAGTAAATTTTCAACATTATTAAATCATTTTCGACACGATTTGGTCATAATTTAGATTAAAATTAATAGTTATATCACTCACAGCTCACAACAACTTAATAACATGCTGTTCGAAAATTTGTTTTAAACATTAAAATAACGTGGTTAATATTTGTATACTGCATGGGTGATTTAAAAAAATTGATAACGAATGTATGCAAAGAAAGCGTATAAAAGCATGTCTTATTTTTTTTTGATTTTACCACCATTTTTCAATGTTTTATTTTAATAACAGGCGTGGTAACGGATTGAAATATATGCAGTATTGCATGTTGATTGATCACAATCTCATCTTATTCAACCTTAAAGAAAAATAAACTTGATTAATTACAGATATATTTTCTTTTAAATGCTTACAACATTTCTTTGGATTCTGTTAAGACACATGTCACTGTATATATACTCGTACCTACTGGTATGATCAAAAACGGAAATCTCCTTCGCATAGCTATTATGGGGTCCGAACAAGCCGCCGGAGAGCCACATCCATTATCCATTAAGAAGCATCCTCCAAAGATGGTGATTATAGTTCATCTTCTTTTTCTCGAAGAAAGGTTTCCCAAAGTTTACACTAAATCGTGCATAACAAAATCCACCGCCGAATACAACCTTACAATCATACGCGAAATTAATCAATGGGAGTTTGTAAATTTGCAACATCAAAATGTTTATCCGGGATAGAAAAAACTTTTTTATTTTTATTTTTAAAGTAAAATGATCACCGTAATCACATGGTTTGAAAAACTACACATTAAAACTTCATATAAAAACTACAGTATATTCATGGTGAAATGCAAACTAAACTAAGCACAGCTGTCAGCTGTCAAATTGGCTGACGCTGGAAGAAGTGTTACCAATTGGAAAAATAAACCTCTAAAAACACTCTACATTTAAACACTAATGGCATAAAATTATTTTCCCAATTAATCCAATACCATGGCCGTTACCTACCATGATTTTTTTTTGTGTTTTTTTCGTTCTAAAGACTTTCAATTTTAAAAAAATTAACTCAAAAAACGTGTTGTATTATACTTTTTTCGAAATGTATTGATAGCTGTAATGTATTTGGATGGACGTTTGTCTGGACATATGAAAGAGACAAGAGATAGAGAGGGAAAATGACATTAAGAGGGGAACCATGCGGACGCGCGCCATGAGAAAGCGCACGAAAGCAGTTGGAGAGCTATTTAGAACCGCTAATTGTACTTTGTCTCGATACATAGTTCTGTACTAACTAATCAGCCATCATGACTTTTATCCGCAGTGGTAGGCGGAGAGAATTGAACGCCACACTCTCCTACCCCGGCTCCCCGGCACAACATTTGTGCTTCGCCATATTTTCATGCATGCTTTCCGATTATTAAAGCTGGGGCTTTAGCTAAAGCCCGATAGGGCCATCCTCCAATATTTGGTTTACTGGGTCGTGTGAGGTAAGAGGGAAGTGGTGCTTTCGAGAATTAAAGGGGTATCTGCTACTGCTTGAAAGAACTATAAAAACTAGAAGTAGGATTGAGAATGGACATTTTCAGCATATCATTAAGTTCTCAACTAGACTAAATCTTTCCATTTTAATAGTGATTTCAACGACAACAATTTTTCTTAACAATTATGTGCTTCTAAATCAAAGGCCGAAAACTTTTTGGAAATTGTGCTTGTGATTGTGAAATTGTGAAAATACGTATGTGCAGTCGCACATCAGCGCGATATTTTCAAAATAAATAATGTTTGGGATTCTTTGTCTGACTGTACTGGGAACTATTGAATTATTAAATTTTCCATACACTGTAAGTTTTTAAAGACATCAGTCGATACTTCTGAAAACATCAATCGACGATTCACATATCGGTACACCGAGACCAGTGGCGGGAGGTGGAATTATGTATAATACATTTGGGGATCACTTTTCCCGATTTTACAGCTCCTCTGATATTTATTCCATATTCTCAATTCCTTGAGAATAAATACATCCATACCGATAAAACTCAATGTCTGTCTATCTGTCTGTTTGTTCTCTATACAAATTTATAGCGTTTGTCTGATTCGACTCAAAATTTGCACACGTATTTTTAGGGTTCGGGTGGGTAACATATTTTCTTCCCTCCACTTTATCCCCCCTCCCTGCCCCTGACGTATTTTCCATCTGTACCATTCGACCGATCTGACCCAAATTTTGTATACTTATTCTTTAGGAACTGGCGGGTAACATAGGCAACATTTCCCCCCTCCTCCTCCACTCCACCCCCTCCACCACACCACCAATACATGATTTTATAAGCTTTATTTGCATATATTTGTAATCAATTTTTGAGATCACCC
Source organism: Agrypnia vestita (assembly GCA_016648135.1). Lineage (NCBI taxonomy): Eukaryota > Metazoa > Arthropoda > Insecta > Trichoptera > Phryganeidae > Agrypnia > Agrypnia vestita. The sequence continues at coordinate 47,984 of JADDOH010008865.1, forward strand.
ATGCACTATCCAAATATTTAACACGTTGTTTTAATGTTAAAAACATTTTTTTTATTTTTAAATAGAGATGCGAACACGGAATTCGTGTCACATCAATATTCTTACTATTTTCAAATTAAGCTAAACGCTTGTGCTATGAAAATAAGACTAACTTGCTTGTCTGGAGTGAGATTCGAACCCGCGACCTTTGGATCACGAGGCGAGAGTCCTAACCACAAGACCAACAAGCTACTCTATTTTATTACATTATTTATCTTACTATAAAAATACAATTCATTAAACCATATAAAATAATAATATGATGTTTTGTTCCGATGCCTACTGTCAAAGTTGAATCTGCCGACTAAAATTAATAAATTTGAAATCTGAACATTTTTTCATACTACCTAATATTGATGAATCTCGAAGATACGTAGGCATTTAATGTTCAGTAATATTGGAAATTATCAATTATATTAGGTCCTTACATATGAAATTGATGTTTTGCCGTACTGGCAAATTTGATCTCAAATATCTTCTCTTTGGTTAGGAATTCCAAATCCAAATTTATACAGCTATTTACTCATGTATTTATGTTTTGAAAATTATAATTCATTTGTTTTTTCCTCAATTGTTTTTTTCTTTGCGTCACTCAGTTTACAAAATGAAAAACTTGAAATATCGCGTTATTTACGAGTACGAGTTCCACCGTGGCACCAGTGCTGCAGAAACGGCTCGAATGATTAATGATGTGTATGGCGACGGTGCCGCAAAAGAAAACACAGTGCGTTTTTGGTTCCAACGTTTTCGTTCTGGAAATTTCGCATGCAGAAACAAGCCGTGGGGACGGCCGGAGACCAAAGTGATAATGAAGAATTGAAGGCTATTGTGGAAGCGGATCCATCGCAAACCACATCCGAGTTAGCTGCAGGCTGCGGTGTTAGTGATAAAACTGTTTTAATCCACTTGAAGCAAATTGGTAAGGTGAAAAAGCTTGAAAGGTGGGTACCTCACAATTGAGTGAAGCAAATCAACAAACGCGCGTTAACCGCTGCGTTGCATTACTCAACCGGCACAATAATGAAGGGATTTTTAAATCTTAAATCTGGCCAGACGATTACGGCAGATGTCTATTGTCAGCAACTGCAAACCATGATGGAAAAGCTAGCGGCTAAACAACCGAGGCTGGTTAATCGCTCTAGGCCACTGCTGCTTCATGATAACGCTAGGCCACACACTGCACAACAGACGGCTACCAAATTAGAGGAGCTTCAATTGGAATGTCTAAGACATCCACCGTACTCTCCGGACCTTGCCCCAACAGATTCCCATTTTTTTCGAAATTTGGATAACTTCTTGCAA
>JADDOH010008866.1:0-15421 GCA_016648135.1 Agrypnia vestita
ATATATATATACGCATATACCTATAAGGGTATATACATTTTTTTTTTAAATTTTAACTATATATAATGAACTATTTTGAGTAGCTTCAATCCACAAAAATAACTGCACTATAAAAGAAGTATTGTAAACAATATTTCCTAAATTAATAAATATTTTATACAGGTATAGCTAATATGGCGAAAAATTTCAATATATTTCGAAGACGATTTATATATAATTAAATCTGGAACAATACTAATTTCAGATATACGTTTCTTTTCACAAAAATAAACTCCTCACAAAAATAAAAACCTCAAAAAAATAAATAAAAAATAAATCAAACATTTTATGATATCTTTATGATATGACAGATAACAGATGGTATTTGTCGTATTCGTATTTACATTTACCATAGAAAAGACATAAAATTTACACCGATAGTTTTGGGTGGAATTTGTAAAAAATAACATTTCTGCATGACGTGCGCCTGGCATAGGACCTTTCGAAGAAGGACGCTATTACACAAAACTCGCAGCATTAAAAATACACGTTTTTTTTCTCGACTTGACTATATCCGTGGAACAAATAGGTTGGCGAAATAAATGAAGAATCGACATGAAGTTAAGCGAAGAAAAGTCGGAAATAAAACTTCTAGCCGTAGGACGAATTACGGCTAGAATTTTAAATCGAAAAAAACAGATGCGTCACGTTAAATGGAAACGTCAGAAATAAAACTTCTAGCCGTAGGACGAATTACGGCTAGAATTTTAAATCAACTTTTTCTTAAGATAACGGTTATTTAATTAATATTTGTTTCTCAGAATCTTTACTAATGCACAGCTTTTTTGCTTGTATGCGCTGCACGCCACTGCGGGATAGGTAAATTTCACTATCTAATTTTTTTTGATTGTGTGATGTTATTTTCAAGAGCAGCCAAATAAAAATCCTTATTTTTCCAGAGCGATGAAATTGAAAAAGACGATAGTGAAAACTTTTTACAGACTTCGGAATTTTTGAAGCCGCTTTCATTATTCTACAGTAAAGTCAAAAATAATTTTGACTTTTTCGAGAACCGAGACACTTTCGTTTGTTAGTGGACATGTTGCCGATAGATTAATTCGCGTTTAACTGATAAGGCTTTTAAATGCTAATACAGTAAACTGCGTAAAATAAACTGTCACCTTAAACATTTTGGAAACCCTCAATAATCGGAGTTATATGACCAAAATATTCTCGACTTTCAGTTCGGCATTCCTTTGACAAGGAATGCTGACGAACGTGGCATTTTCGGACACACAAGTTTGTGTACATCATAAAATGAACCCTAATTAAGTGCGAGCCGCTTTAAAAGCAAAGTTCATTGTTTTGAATAAATAAATAAATATAGCTTTATTCCAGAATGTGGAATTTGAGTACGTATCTGTTTTTTTTTCTGTAACCCAAGCAAATATGTATGCAGAGTTTCTAAAATTTGCTCCGTATATCCGGTAATCGCACTCCTTATAACCGAGAACGATTGTATGGAAATATGCGCAAATCAAAATGAATTCACAATTTTGTTCATAATGGCCGAGATTTCCTTGTATGCGAGCTTGTATAACCGAGTTCGACTGTATATCATATTATTTTGATAATTAGCAGCGTCATGACGTCGAAAGCCAGTGTGACCCCCGAGGAGAATAAAAGAAAAGCTTTTCGTGATGGAGGAAATGAACGTGGAACCATATCATATGCCAAGAAATTTAAAATAATTCATGACCATGTATATTTTGATGGCCTGTGGTGCAACTAAAATTATTCTTAGAACTTCAAGCTATAGATTGTATTTAATATTGGACTATAATTGAATATGACAAGTTTAAACAGACAGAATAGATTTTGGCGATTTACTCCAAATGAACATATCAACTAAATCTTCAAGTTTGTGTTTACTGGGGTATTATGCCGTGTTGTTACGACCTTTCGGGCCGACGTTTCGGATCCCATTGCAGGGTCCATCATCAGGGCTGATGTGTTGACAACACAAGAACATGCAAACCCTAATAATAATAATAATTGGATAATTTGTATAGCGCCGTTTTCGCGAAATACTCACCTCAAGGGCGCTTTACACAGAGAAATTATTATCTTACAAGACAACTTACTGCTAGAAAAGAAAAAACTTATTTACTATTACTTATTCACTAGGTGGCATACAAGAAGTGGAATTAAAATTGAGTACTATAATAGTTTGTGAGTCCCTGAAAGAATTATGTGTTTTCGCGGAGTGCACAATATGAGTGGAAAACATTAACTAGCGTTGTTGTGGTTAGATTTTATAGGTTTTTATAGGATTGTCTAAATAAATGCGTCTTAAGTTGTTTTTTGAACAGTGGTAAGCTGTCAGTTTGTCTCAGTTTGTTAGGTAGTTTGTTCCATAACTTTGGTCCAGCCACCGCGAAAGCACGATCACCGAAATTAGTTTTGTGGGCGCGATTTACTTCAGCTAACCTATTTGTATTAGATGTTGATGTTGAAACTAACCGTGAAAACCTAAGAACATTCTATATCAACTAAAATCCTTTTAACAAAAACACCCTTTAAATTTAAATTCGGCAATATAAATTTGTATTTTGGCAACAGATTTTTGAACTATTACTGTCTTTCCATTTGCTCAAACTAAATTATGTGTAATATCTGTAACGCTTGATTTCGGATTGTCATTTTTTGATTACGGTAAGTAGCTGATAACACGACCGGAATGTTATTTACTAACTGTCTATGTAATACACTTATGATGTATAATGATGAACATTACAATATCATACAGAAATGTGTTAATTTGCAAATAAACTTTGTATCATACATAATTCATCAATTTGAAACACAAGTACGTATTGTTTAACACGGACAAACTACTTTGGACTTTAGCTGTGTCTTTATAACATAAAAAAATAGAATACATTAATATCTACAAGTAATGCAGAGATTCTCTGTTTTTTATTATTAGCATTCATTAAAAGCATTTTGTTGTCATGATAAAATGTTTGAAATCGACATCAAGTTCGCACGGAAAGTGATTCGCGTGACGAAATGATAAATAATGTCCGTGAGGAAACAAAAGCACGTCAAGGATTTTCCCAAAACAAAATCGTAAATATTGAAGTTCGCGAATTTCCGTGAGTCATCAACCAGCCGCGTGAAATGTCAAAATCTGACAGCGGGCCAGACAGTCGAAAAACAATACAAATACCTTTTATTCACTATCACAAAGGAAAATAGAGTACTCACGTCATTTCTATCCCCGATTGAAGCCTCTTTATCTTTATCTGAAAAGAAAAACCAGTTATATAGAACTATGTAAATTCAAAGGTGCAACCGAAGTGCGAATTGGGTCGACAATTATTCAAGGATGTGGCACACATTCGGCGGAGTTACCGCGGTTTATAACTGAGAATATGAAGAACTCACCGCCGTCTTCCGACTTGGAATCCTGTGTTGACGATCGATCGTCAAAATTTTTCGGAGTGAACGTTTCGACCATCTCTATATCGCCTTCTGCCGAGGCCATTTTGTTTTGGAATATTCACCCACTTTTCACACTTAAAACACTAAACTACACCATTAAGCGTAGAACTATCTAACACCTAACTTACAATCGAACAACATGGAAAAAATTAATTCAATTAGATGTAGCCACCACTTTCACTCGAAGGACCTTCCTTCCGAAACATCGATGAAAATTATGTCTGTTCGATGATTTACTCTAAAATTATATGGCTGATGGCTGTCACGATTCCCTGTCCAATTAGGGAAATCTTGTAGAGGAGTACCTACCGGGCGAGTATTCATTTGACAATTATTTTTTTATGGTAGCCCCATCACAACAACGTGAAATGAAATAACCATGAAATAACCTCAAAATAGCTGTCAGTTTCGAAATAGCGCGCCCTCGGATCATTCTGAAGTTGCAAATTTTTTACTGAATGAAAACTATTTAACTTTTATACACATAATTTAAATATTGTCTCACAATGAACGCCGAGGAAGGTTTATTTAAGTTCAAAAAAGGAAGAAGAAATCAAAAAAAGAAGCCTAAATCCGCTGGAAGAAAATCGAAAAAGCCGGCGATCGCCGACGGCGATGATCCAGGGAACGCTGAAAAGTCATTCGGGAAAGTTAATCCAAAAGGAAAGGTACAGAAGAGAAAACGCAACCCGTTTCCAAAAAAAGCTCAAATATCGGATGGAACCAAAAAATACGACCTCAAACAGCTCGAAGAAAAAATAGCTGCACTTCATGCGGTGAGCGAACCCAACAAGAAGCTCAGGAAGAAGATAAGGCAGTTGGAGTACTTGCAAAAGAAGATCACACAGATCATCATGACGCAGCAGAGCTTGGTGGGGGAAGAAGCCGGCATCGAAGACGAAGATATGGATACTGACACAAAAGACATTGTGGATGAAACACACGGCAGCGAAGATGAGATGAAAGACATGGAGGACGAGGCAAAAAATAGTGAAGATGAAACAGAAGAGAGCGATAATGAAGACGAAACAGAAGAGAGTGACAATGAAGACGACGAGAACGGTGATGATGACGAAACTAAAGATAGTAACGAGTTAAACAATTCAGACAACGAGGAGGAGAATGTGAAAAATGAAGGTGAAAATGGAGACAACAAAAGTTCAGATGAAGGAAGCGACAGTGACAAAGATGATGAAGACTCTAAAGGGGTCAAAAGATTTGTTGTATTCGTGGGAAATCTACCCAAAGACGTCACAAAGGCTGATGTAAGTAAATAAAAACGAGCGAACCTTACAGTAGTCGCATATGATGTGTAACAATTGACATTTTTGTTGTTCTTGCAAAAAAATCAAAATACTTACCATCACGCCTTTTCACCGCAGAGGTAGGCAGGGAGGATAGATCGCCACACTCTTCTGTTCTGACATACAACTCTCGACTCATCCACATTCATACATCTTCGCATGCAAGCTCGCCAGTTGTTGAGGCTTCTGACGGGACCATCTTCCAATATCTGGTTGATCTGGTCATGCCACGTCTTTCGCAGTTGCCCCCTCCTTCTGGCGCCATCAACACTTGCATTATATATCTTTCTTACTATTCTTTCCTCATTCATTCGCTCAACATGCCCAAACCATCTGAGCGACCCTTTTTTAATTATATTAATAAAGATAAGATCAGCTTTACATTCATTGCTTATATCTTCATTCTTTACTCTATCATAAATGGATTTACCACATATACGCCTAAGGGATCTCATCTCCACCGCATTCAGTCTACTTTCGTTCAAAATTGATAAAATATTTTATCAATTTTGTCAAATTTCAAAAAAAAAAAAATTATGTGAACTAAAATGTAACTAAAATTTATGTAGCATGGTGCTAAAAATTATTTTGAATTACGAATTACCGGGGTTTTCAAATTATGGGGGTTAATCTACTATGAAATTAACATTTTTTGAGTTTTTTTATTTAAAAAATTTGTGGATTGTTAAAATTTTTGAATTATGGCGAATTTTGAATTATCAAGATTCAAATTAACGGGTTTTTACTGTATACCGTTTGTTAGTACTGTTGCTTCAATGCCATGTGTAAGTACAGTTTTGATAACACACGGTAGCAATTTTGAGGTATTTGTGATGCTTCTTGGACTTTAGGATGTAAACAGTTTTTCTGAAAACTTCCCAAGCACACATTGATCGCCAATATCTCAAATACGTTTTATTATATGAATGAATGATAATTATAAATATTTGAGACTAATTCTGTAATGTTTCTTTTTTTAGATTAAAACGCATTTTGCTAAAGTTGGCAACATCAAGTCGATCAGAATACCGGAAAACAAGGAGACCAGGAAAAGTGGCTTCGCCTTTGTTGAACTGGAGGATCGACTGGTCTACGAGGTATTATCATTTTTAACTAGGTTCATTCGCAAATTCATCATTCAACACTTGTATGCAAAAGCAATGAGTAGAATATTCGTGTGAACTTAGATTTTTGTATGTGTGATTATGATAATTTACTTTAAAATTTATGTTTCTTTTACTCACTGGAGAGACTTCCGTGATGGCTGTATAAAACTTTTGGGAAGATTTTTAGATCTTAAAATAAAACACAAATCACTTTGTTTTCACCCCTTTATTATATTAAACAATCTATATGTTTCGAGAACAATGTTCTCTTCTTCAGGATTATTGGTGTACTAAAATTGAAAAAGTAAACCATATTATGGGTCATCTGGAGAAGATGGAATGTTAAGTGGAAAAATATTCAATATTGGGTCATGCAAAAATTTTGTCTGTGTATTTATTAAATTTGAATTAATATTAATATTTTTTCCTAATTTCAAGTATTTCTAGATTATTTATTTGAGGGATCTTATAGCTGAAATGTAAAAATTTTAAACCTGTTCACTTCATAGTTATTTAAAGTACGTACTTCAAATAGTACACTTTATTTTAAACTGCACACTACAAACTACACATTTCAAATCTAAATTCATTCAATACTAAATTGAAGTGTGATATTTTTTTATATGTGAAATTTTCAGGAAGTCTATGTAGATAAATGAATTTGGAAACTGATACAATCCCCCTCCCCCCCACCCCATGGATTTGAAAATTTTGTAATAGCACACTTTTCAAGAAGCACTTCTTGTAGATGATTGTAGTAGATACAATTTTGTGGTACTACAATTAGTTCATTAGTACTACAATTTTGTAGTACTACATTTAATTCTGTAGTACTAAAATTAGTTCACTTCATTCAAGTTATATTACAAATGTAGTGCACACTTCGTAGTCTTCAAACTGGTAAACGTGCGTGTGTTGTAGTCTTCATTTTGAAATGTAATTTTTCCCTTCGCTAGCATAGATTTTTGAATTTTCCACCAAACAACCAGTTTTCATAAAAATCTATGCTTTCAACGAAAGATTACTACGTATGCTACTTCACTACATTTACAACTACTTATCTAACAACACGTGTTTACAGAAAAAGAATGCCAAGCTCGATGCCATGAGAAAGTCGGGACAGCTTGCCGGGAGCATTCCGGAGCACCAAAGGAGAAGTTTCCGGAGGAAGAAGAAGAGGTTAGCGGAAGCCAAGGCAGCTGCGGAAGCTAGATAATATGTAAACTAAAAGTAGATCTTTCTATATTACTCAATAAATATATTTTAATGACTGAATTCTTATTTTTATTTACTTCTATTTCCACCATCATTTTATTTATTTTTCATTCTGTGTCTTATATTTGCCCAGTTGACCAACTTTTGGTTTGGTGATCGGACCAACCAATTCAAATTAATCGTATTATTAGATATGTGTATGTAAAATTATCTCTACTGCTCATATAAGGGTTGCCGTATATCAAAAAGTTTTAATTTTTTACAAGCATTTAGAGAAAGGTTTTATTTTATTGGTCTTCTTCTTCTTCAGCCTTCATCTCTCCACTGCTGGATATAGGCCTCTTCCATACCCTTCCATCCTTCCTTGTTTTTTGCTAATTGCAGCCATTTCTTTCCCCCCACAGCGGCTATATCGTCGGCCCATCTCTTTTGAGGTCTTCCGACACCTCTTTTATTCTCCCTAGGTCTCCACTTCAGATCTTTGGGAGTCCATCTTTATCGATATGAAACATTATTTATTACAGATAATTAATGATCCTATTTAATTAGTTCTGCAATGAAATTATTAAAGCAAAATGTGTAGATTAAAAACAAAAAAATCAATGGACAAAAAGCTACTACAATGGCGAAGCCATTACCAGAAGAGTATCAGGTTGAAGTAAAAAACACAATAAAAAAGTTGTATCGGACGGGTAAATTATGATGGCAACATCATAAGATGCTGATGATGATGACCCATCTCAGACGCATAGTCCTTGTATGGGACAGAACACTGTTGGTATGGTAACGTGCAGGTCATACCACATGGGGGGATGGAAACACACAGGACATTCCACCACGCATTCCGAGCGGATAGTCGGCGAAGTCCGGCGCTGCGATCCTATAGAGAATAGAAAGCCGCACCTATACGCTGGTACGATGGTAACTCCGGCGGAACGCATGGACGACCGATCGAGCGACGGATCCTGAATGCTGCAATCGGAATCTCAAGAATTTCCTGAAAAAATTACATTTGTGTCTTACAAAATAAATGTTATAAAATATGTGAAATATTCGAGAAATGACATATTTTGTGAATGAGATACTTAATGTTTAATTAAATATTTAAGGAATTAGTTAAGACACCTTGTAAATGTAATTTATGTATTTTTTTAATAAAATCCATATGTCGTGTTTATTCAAACACAGGGAAGGCTCGCGCGACGAATGTCAGCGCGAAGCGCAGAGTATACCGTTACAAAACGGCCGCTAGATTGAAATGAAATTTATAAGTCAATAAGAATTCCTTTCTCAGACAAAAAGGAAGTAAAAATACCTATAATACCATATAAGTATTTAAATGCGCCAAATGCACCCTTTGTTGTGATATTTAATTTAAATTTAAAAATTAAGTAAATAATTTTTTATATTGACTGACATATGGGAGCCCTGAAAAGGTAACCAGATCGCCGGCCCGACCGGGCGAGTCAATAGAAAGTTCGATCAGTCATATCAGATTGCAGGTATCACATGAATCTGAAACCTTTTTTATCGTATTAATTTCGTAAATACCTATCAGATTGACATACATTTACATATGTAAACTTATACGGGCGCCTGAGAGAAAAATAAGAAAATATTTTTCCGCGGCCCTGCTTTGAGTGCTTATTACGCAAGTGATATTTATCCGACATACTTGAAAATATCACCAAAGGATGCGCTTGGTTGAGATCTATTTAATGGTAATAATTAGAATCTGATTAACACTTGTTTACTATTTCTTACTGATTTAAATCTGACTGCCGCCACCTGGCGGTAAGGGTCAAATATTGGCGAAATCACAATAATTGAAATAACTTCCGATAGAAGTATCCGATTCTGATGAATCTTTTTGTGTCATAGTCGCTAAATTAATACATATATGTAGAATCATTTTTTGACATGGATGAAAAATTGACCTTTTGAGATTTTCTTAAAAACGCGATAAGTACAGAAAACTACTTCGTCCATGGACGCGAGTAGCATCAAAATACGCGCTCAAGCGAGTTAGAGTGATCTAGTTCCACGAAACACCACGAGATGGCGCCCGTCACAACGGAGAGATTTTGCTCTCTGATTGACTTAGGCCCGGTTGTTTCAAGTTCGATCAAAGTAAGCGGAAATACTGGCTTAAGCTGAGCTTAACGCCAATTTTAATTGCGGTCCGACAAGAACACCTAGATTTTAAAGAAATCAGAAAGATGTATTGCGACCTCACCGGGAATCGAACTCGGAATTCTCAGTATGCAGAGCCAGTGACATGGCCACTGGTTTGGTCATGTGGAACAGATGAGCAAAGAAAGGATGGCAAGGAAAATTGTTTGTCGAAAGCAGCAGAAGCAGAGGACGTCCGCGGAATAATAGTAATAAAACAATATATTCGGTGTATGAAATTCTTTTATTTTATTGTATTTTATATACCTACCTATTAACGGGAAAATGAATATTTTAATAAAAAATACAACTTGTAATAAAATTAAGCCAGATCTCTTTTGGCATTATGCCTTTCCAAAACAACTTCGTGAATTTCCTGTCGATTCTTTAGATAGTTGGGTTTTGAAAATATCTAACTGAACCACATATAATTTATTCTGCATATCAGTCGTAGGCTCTGGATTCACTTTTCTTATTACCTGCAAACAAAGATTGTAGCATTAAAAATTGCTGTACATTTGGTTTGAGGGTATAGTCCCGCTCTCCTACAATATAGCAATTACCAAATCTGGTACCTAGTACCGTTTGTCGTAATTTGATATTTTGTTTGGACATAATGACAAATATATTTCTGATTTTTATAGTGCTCTTCGGCTGACTAAAATGTGGTCTGTGGTCAGCCATTGCTCTGGTAATGGCTGACACTATCCGCAGTCCAAGAAGCAGTGTTCCAGATAAATCACCTATGCACCTTTCATGGATATAAATGTAAAATTATCAAAACCCGAGTGAAATAGAAACCTTGAAAAAAAATATTGTCGACAATGCCCTGCAGTAAAATTCATTTAGAGTTGCGGAAAAATCAATTTCTTCTGACAAAAAAGTATTGTTCGAGATCTAAGTAAATTACTTCTCCTGTTAAGGATATACTGTAGGATCAGTCGATCGTCAGAAAAGCCTGTGTCACCCTACATAATATTGTACATTTCGACACTTTGTATGTAAAATGTCGAAAAATTAATAAAAAAATATTTTATTGACAGATGTCAATTACATTGCGCAGTGCGCATGTGCGACTCTGACCGAGAGTTTAATCTAAAATTTCCGCTCAGAATTCTCTGACAGATTTCGCTTAATCCGATTTGAAACAACCCGTTTTTGAAAAAAGTACTAAAAATTTCAGTTTAAACTCTACGCTTACTTTGATCGAATTTGAAACAACCGGGCCTTACGCAATTTGCTGTTATAGTCCGTCTAACTTATCTGAAGAATGGCCAAATTTGGAACTAACGACGCCATATTGGATTATCTACAGCTGACAGACCTTTGACAGACTTTGTTTATAGAGGGGTTCACGACTGTTTCGATAGTTTTTTAAGAAAATTTTAGATTGTCACCATGCCAAAAACCATTAAAAGCGGTGTTCGGGAAATAATCTTGAAAATGCACACGTTTTTTGAAGAGGAACAACGTCTAAAAGCCCCAATTATACCGTTTGATTTTGTTCATAGACTTATTGCCGCCACTTCAGGTTAGTGCTGCCATGCAGTTATAATGATTTTCCCATACTTAGTTTTTTATTTTACTATTATACAATTTCTTCAGGTATTTCTGAATCGGCAATTTACAAAATAGTTAAAGAAGGTAAAGTGGCCGTGGAAATGGGCATTAAAATATCTACACCCGGAAAAAAGAACAAGGATAAGTGGAAAAATTGAATTAGAAGCCGTAAGATGAGAAAAGTTTTAGAACATATTTTATTCGATAATTTTTTTACATAGAATTTTTATTATTTATACTTTTTATTACATAATTCATTAACGAGTTCATTTGTATAAGCATTTTTTTTCAAAAATAAACTTTTTTATTTATGCACATTAAAGACATTGATGTACCGGAGTAGGGGGGTGGGGTCTGAGGTGATATAAAATCACGGTGCGATAAACCGACCGGGAGATCTCAGATCTACGTATGCCGGCGGTTACGCCCTCCCCTAGGTACAATCAAAACGTCCGGTGACTGACTAGGACACTGATATCTCGAGGCGGGTGAAGGGATATAAAAATAATAAAATCGAAACAATTTTACAAGTTTCTATATTGAGCAACGTAGCAAATGATCTACATAAAACGAGGCAAAGTGGTAGTCAGTTTACAATTTAAATTAATCTTAATCTAGAGAGGGACACAAAATAGTAAATAACAAAAAACAAAGCACATACAGAGTCTGATCTTAAAGTTAAAATGGGTGGTGACGAGAACCCTTTTTGGTAGAACTAGGCGAGCGGGAGAAAAAGTCTTTAAGCTGGGGTAAACCTGTTTGCGGAGAACGTGAAGGATGTCTTCTTCGTGCCGCTTCTTTCGGTCGGCGGCGGCTTCTGCTGGTCCTCCTCTGTGGATGCAGGTTTCTTCTACGGCTTCTGGCGTCGTCGGGGTACTCGTGCGGTCGTCGGCAGAGCGTCGGTTCTCCGTCGCGGTGGTACACTGCGGCGTCGCGGCGGCACTGATACTTCGGCGTTTGCGGCGGTGCGTCACAGCACTCGGTAGCGAATGGCGGTCGTTACCGTTCGAACTTTCGCTCCTCCAGGAGTTACTAGAGTGATCGGCGATGCTGTTTTTACGGGCACCGCTAGAATCTCTAGCTTCTCCACACTCTACTCAACTCCTCCACACTCAACTCAACTGCCTTCTTGGCGGCTGGCTTCGCCTTATATTCTCTCCCCGGCGACCCAGGGTGTGGTCGCGGGGCTCGAGGGGAAGCCTCCAGTTGGTCTTTCGCCGATTGGCTCCTTTGATGTCCGCCTCCGTCGTTCATTCGTCTCTCTCGATCCCTCCCAGGTCCCGATTGACGCTATTGGTTACTGAACCCAATGTTGCCTCCGTTCCGCCCCCTATTGTTCTCCCAGTTTGCGGCTAATTTCGATGCTTTTCTGGTATGTAGGCCTAAACACTTTGTTATTTCACGAACGCTTTGTTCACTGTTCATATCCCTATCCTGTCACCAAAAAAACATTGCAAAATGAATTAAACTTAAGGAAAATATTACAGTACAAATTGGCAAAGGCGGAAAATTGAAAACACAAATTCGCATCAACACTTATTACCCAAAAAAACAAAACTGCTTACATATACATACTTAATTAAATCGACACGCCAGATAGACATATTTTTATCGACCAGATATTTCTACCATTATTGACTAATTACATGGGATTGAACGTAGGGTTTCATTAGATCACAGTAAAATTCCTTAAGTATGCATTACAATATCAATCTTATTATTAAGTGTCAGTTTGCTTCTTACAGTAGGCCTCCCAATATTTAACGTTATTTATACATTACATCATTACAGGTCAATCCTTATCATTAACATTGATTTAACGTTATTTATATATTACATCATTACAAGTCAATCCTTATCATTTACATTGATTATCTTCGATACCTCCACAAAATCATTATTATTTTTTTATTTTTTTTTGATAAACCGGACGGTATTTAAAATTTACCACTCCGCATATTCTTTTCCTTTCTTTTTCTTTTTAATTTTTTTTCTTTAACAATGACAACATGTACTTAGTTTTATTTTTAATTTTAGCTTAAATAAAACAAGCTATCGTACTTCTTAGTTGGACCAAACATAATTGTCAATACGTGACATAGAGATACAAAACAAAGGGCTAAAATTATACAGACATCGTGGCATTTCTTAGTGAATCAATTACCATAAAAACTTATTTACATGGGATACATGCTTCAAGCGGGTCCCCTAATGTTAATGTTCTGTATACATCTTTGTAATTTCTTTTGGGATTACAAAGTACATGAATTTGCATCAACGCCACTTTCCCGAAAGGAATGCTTACATATACTAACATAATCAAATTCGATAAACATTTTTTTTTCAAGAAATTATGTTAAACCTTATTACTAGAAGAAAAATTAAGAAAACTTGGCGTAAATTAATTAATGTAACATTATTTACACCTAAATAATGAAAATTCTTACTTCAATATGTAAGCTGGATTGAATGCAAAACATTTTTTTTTAGGACTTTCATTATACTAATCATTATCTTATCAAATCAGCTTTCTTCCACCCCTGGTATAAGAATATAAGAAAAGAATAAAAATAGAGAACACTAAAAAAATTATATAAGCCACATTCCACCAGGCAGACAATTGAAAATTTTCCAAACAAGAATTATTTTGAAACACTACCAATAACGGAAGTCCCTACTACAATTAACTAACTTCAGAATTTTCGTTATGTTTTTCTTTTTTTTAAAGCGGACAAATACCAAAGTGAATGGTGTATCGTAAAGAGTGAAATTAATTATTTGAGCTTTATTATTACTAGATTAAAACAACTATTTTAAAACAGACCGACAAATCATCTTGCTTAAACGAGTAATCAAAACAATAATTGCATGTTTACAGATAGGTTATATACCTACAACCTACAAATTTGTATAAAAAAAAACACAATATTGGGAGCTTGAATAACTAATGACAAATTAACATTATTCTTAAAAATAATTAAAACTCACAAATTAACATTATTCAACTAGGTGTATGTAATATATGAAAACATAAGACATGAAAGCCTCGATCTAAAGTAATATTAATGTTTATTCCAACACGGCATTTACTTATTTGCAATTAATTAAACTATTTTGTTTCAACCCCGTGTGCTAAAATTCATTCTGCAGACAGATTTCAAAAGACTAAAAAGTCGGAATCTTATATCTCGTCAACCGTGTTACATCTTTTCACGAGATAATATTCTATTACGTTATATATTATATATTACATCAATATCAAACATCGTCGGCAATAATACAATCAAGTTTTTTTCCTTTTATTACGATCAATACATTTTTTATTATTTGCTACAAGTTAGATTAATTCGGGATGATCTCGTTATTATTTCAAATTGCAATGTCCCGTTCATTTCGGTACTTAACAATAGAATACAGAATAAATGAGAAAACTACATATAAAACGAGTAACATCCACCTGCAGAGGTGGCCTGGGTTATCTAAACTATCATTACCTTACTTAAATTAAACATATCAGTTGCTCATTAATTAGGTACATATTACACCGGAGAGAAATCGGGTGAAATACATTAACAATATTATTTACCACTTTGCCTCAATTTCTAATTCAGACTCTACCTTCTTAATTGATTGACCCATGTTATTTTTATTGATAATGACCGCCTGGTCGTGCGTTGCGGAATCCCCGCGCCCGGCGGCGGCCCATATGATAATCATAACACTTTCATATAATTTATACGATCCTACATTTCGCGGATAGTGTCGCCATGTGTGGAATCAGTATGTCAGCGCTTTCTAAAACCTCTCTATTGTCTGTCGAGGACAATAGCAAGCTTACTGCGACGACTTTCGGAATTATTATCTTGTTTTTCTAAAAAAATGTCTTTCCCAAAACAATGGCGACTTCTCTAACAAAACGCAGCTTTCTAAACCGTTGTCCCATGTGTTCGCATTTGGCCAAGATGTTCTTTCTATTGTTTAATCGGGGTTAGAGATATACGTCCCGCTGCAAGAAAAGGTTTACCGTCCTTTACCCTTCCAAGATGTTACTTAAGAACAAAAGGTTGCGAACGTATTGTCCATCCTAACAAAAGGCCGTGCACTCTTAATGTCTTCGGCGAAGCCCAACGCCCTCGGCATCCCTAACTTTCTAATTTCATTGTTTCGTATTATTTTTATGGTGGGCTATCCTAAGGGCGATCGTCCGTCGCAATGTTAATTTTTTAAACAATAGGTCACATATTTCGTCCTCGAACAAAAGATCGAACATGCCGAGGCTGTTCTGGCTGTGACCACATGGCGCGTGATTTTCGAAACGTGGGCGCTTTGATCTCGGTATTGCCCTAGGACAAAATTAATAACCTGGTTTGCGTCATATTCCGGTACATCAACACGCACCCCCCCGAGTTGACGCGAACCGGTTATTATTAGGCCACCTGATGTGCGTTCGATGGTCGCTAGCACTCCCTCTTCAGCATTAGCCCAGCGACCTAATCTATCGTTCCGCGCGAAGAGCCAAGGCGACAAAAACAAAAAAATCTCGGACTGACTCCTGACCCGGGGGTTATCAGACTATAT
>JADDOH010008867.1:0-63888 GCA_016648135.1 Agrypnia vestita
GGACCTTTTGCCTTGGCTCAGATGCATAAATATAGCCCTTCTCCAATCCATCGGAGTGTGGATCTTTTCTAAAAGTCAGTTTAATAATAATTATAATAAAAAACAATTTACCCATGGTGTTAAGGACTCGCTTTAAAATTGTAAGTATTTAAATAGTTAGAGGAAAGGGAAAGATGTTAAGTACATAAACTGAGTATCCACTATTACGAAAAATCTTACTCCTCTGAATCTGTTGACATTTTGCACACATAATTTGAACATTTTTATTCATCTTCGCCACAAGAAGATCTCACCTATTAACACTAACCAGGATATATTTTCAAATCGTATTGTATATGGTTGGTATTCGTTCAATAAATGCAAATTCGTGCAATAAATGCTCACCATATAGCTTTATGTTATCGTTGACCTTGAATCCCGTACGCTGTAGTCTTAAGACATTATCTCTTTTCAGTGGATTCACCTAAATATTGGCTTTTTTAAATTCTATATTCATATTGTATTTCAACATGTCTCTCTAGGTCTATCTATTAGTCTATCTATAATTAACTTAATAATAATAGCTTTTTAAAACAAGATTAATAATTTTCCACTCAAATGTTGAAACGACACTTAAGCCATGTATTCACTAGGGGACAAATTGTCCCTCAACAGCACGCGCGGCATAGAATCTACGTGACGTTGCAACGTCGTGCACTGTTCCGCCACGTCGCGCACAACATAGCGCGGCATTTCTACATGCCGTGGCAACGTTGCCATGCGCACGGTACCCGAGCGTACTCACTGCAACATTCCGCGGAGCGTCAGTACCACGTGGTATGTTTACAAGTGAATACGCATGCGCTGTATCTGTCAAGATGACAATGCGGGGAAACGAAATCGTTCTTGAACTGATCGAGCTGTATCGATCAGTATCGATCGAAGATCGCATAGGAATGTCCGTCCTTCTTTCTCTTTGCAGTAAATAATTTCGCATCTCCTCTTTTTTCTCCTCTTACTTTTCGATAAACTCATTAACATAAACAGATACGCGGCTGTCATCATAATCTCATAGGGCGATATATTTCCGCGACGTCTGGAAAACAATAATTATTTGCAAAAAGGACCTTGTTTTTAATAATATTCAATTTACTACAGTAAAACCTCGTTAATTTTAAATTGCGACCCAAAAAAACATTTCGAATTGCGCGGAACCCCGTTTTCGCCAAATGAGATACCGCAGCTGTCAACATAACCTCATCATGACATTTCCGCAACAAGATATGCGAGTCCCGGTGTGTACACGTCAAATGACCGCGTCATTGTCCCCGAAACATGAGCGTAGATGTTGATGCGACATGCCGAGCGGAATGTTTCGCGATTTGTCCCCTAGTGAATACATGGCTTTATATGCAGAATAAATTTGTTCCGAGTTATACGTATTACGAATGCAACAAAGTAAGCCACACGCAACTTGAACTGAAATAAATGACGTTATAGATTTGATACCTTTATCTATTATAAAAAAAATTAGTGCATGCGTTGCTGTGCAGTGTTGCACAACTGGTAAAATTGTTGCAAGTAATCAGACAAGGTGATTTACCGGAGGACAGCTTAATTTGCGTAAGACCTTAAGTTTCTTTAACCCTTTTCCATATTTTCTTCCTCGTACTTACCGAGGGACAACTCTGTCCACGTCCTTTTTAAAATTCAAATTATTTATTAAATAATATATATAAGAATTCTCATCAAAGTTATAGGAGAATCCTGTTTCGGAAAATTCTCTCAGAGATGTTCTTTTTTCTATTTTTCAGGCCAACAGGCCAATTACTGAAGCGAATCACATCATAAAAACACCCAGGCTTGAGTTAATCACATAGATTCATTGTGACTTCATCGGGAATCGAACCCGGAACCCTTAGTATGAGAAGTCAGTGTCATGCCCATTAGGCTACGAGGGCCGCCATTGAATAGATCAATTCTGTTTCTTCCAAAATATTCAATTCTCAAGCTGATTTTTAAAACTTCAACCCTTTACAAAGAATTCTGGCAAATGCTGTATATAATGAAAATGTCTTCGAAATTGTGCGCTTGTTTATTTATTGAATAAAAATTGTGTTTTTATTATTTATGCGAGTAGGAACTTGCAAATATTAATTTTATTTATGAAAAAATTTGAATGTAGAAGTTTTTGATATTATGATATGTGTTTTTATATTTTGTTTTGAAAAAATAAACGTCAAACGGCTATAAAGAGGGGAGATTTTCGAAAAAAGAAACATTAATTAGAATGAGATGTCGAGATAGATACGGAGCGTCGTGTTCGTTTTAGATATTTTTTTGTTTGGAATGCTCGAAAATTTTTCTCTTTGGCTGTGCATAATCAATTTTTTTTCGTGTTTTATTTCATATAAATATATTTCTAACCTCGCCAGTGAAAGTGAAATTTTAAAAGCTTCATTTGCTTTTGTGAATTCCTCCGGAACATTTGAAAGAGATAAACATCATTTCGAGCGATAAAGAGTCAGTTTATTTAGCCGACAAAGGTGAAAAGAATTCGGAGTAATTATTTAAATTTGTCGGCGCAAGTTAGTCAGTTTGGTTCCGAAAAAGGAGGAGCTGGGACGAACAAATATCCGAAGTGATATTGTTCAGCATAGTGGTAGCTCTTCCAACAGGTATGGTTTGGACCTGTTGGAATGTGAACAAGTTGATAATTAGCCTTAACCAGCTAGCTGTCAAAAAAATTGAAGCGCCTTGATGGGCAGGCAAAAACGATATGTTAGAGGGTCTTTTCCTTGATCAGAATCTTCTCTTGCATCGTACCTACTTCCAGACCATTTCAAAACATCCAGAATATACGGAAACCTTCGAATACGTGCAGTTCTTCTCGACTTTGTAATCTTGCGAAGGCATATAAACGATTAGAATCACCAGATTCATTCCCGGTAGCGTCGCACATCGTTAAGGTGAGCAATCCAAACGTACCACACGTTATGCAACGTCGGCCTTTAATCTGTACAACTGCCACGCGAGTATGGAGACTACAGGATTCCAGGAATATTTCGTGACTTTAAAAATAAACAATCCAGATGGTAATTTATTTTCATTTATGATTCATTTTCATAATTAATAACTGTTACGTGTCCAGTTCTAACTGTTATTTCAGCGTCCGTGCTGTGCGTGGGGTTTTCTGCGATATCAGCATCTGTTGACGCGAGATTGTTAAAATTCGCAAAATAAGATTTCGCTTGCTCTGTAGATAACAAAAAACGTTAGTTTATACAACATTTTCACCTCAACGAGTGTCAGCACTTTAAGATGTAAATTAATACCTCAGTTAATTAGAATGGCTTATAAAATCATATCGAGAATGAAGAGTTAATGTCATTTCAATCTTCTTTTTCTTCTTCTTGTGTTCCATGCGTTCAATGGACCTAGGGTATTTTCACATTATTTATAATAGCTCTGTGTCAACTTACGGTAATCTTTCACTGCATTATAAGGGATGAGTTCTTGTACTTCTCTGGATGTCTCATCACGTGTCCGAGATATTGAAGTCTTCGGATTTTTAAAGTTTAATTACTTGTTTTTATTTATTCATTCTAACAATAATATTATAATATTAGTTATAAGATAGTTATTCGAACCATAATATTAATTGTAAGATCCCACAAATAAATAATTTAGAAATACTTGAAATATAGAAAAATGTTAAAATTAATTCAAATATAATAAACACTCAGACTAAATTTGTGCACAACCCACTGTTGAATATTTTTCCACTTAAGATTCCATCCCCTTCAGATGACATTCCTAATAATTAACATCTCCGACCCCCCCCCCTCATCGTCCCCTCATCCTCCTCTTCACCATAACGCACTTGCATGGTTTAACTTTTTCAATTTTTAGTACACAAACAATCCTGATGAAGAGAACATTGTTCTCGAAACATGTAGATTGTATAATCTAATAAAGTGGTGAAAACAAAGTGATTTGTGTTTTATTTTAATAATAATGTCACCACAAAGTTCAAGCCTTCTCTCAGAAGAAAAAATATTCCTCAAACAATTCATAATATCTTCATTCGTAACTCTGTCCATCCAGTTTATTTTGAGTATTCTTCTGTGGATCCACATCTCGAATGCTTCAAATCTTGCCCTATGAGTTCTTCGTTAAGCGTTCATCTTTCGATTCCATAAAATAACATCGATAATATGCTGAATCTGGCCATTCGCATTCGTAATTCAATATTGAGAGCATGTCTGCAGAAGATTTTTTTTGATGCGGATACAGGTTGCATGAACTTGCTCAATGGGAATTTAATTTCAACAGGAAGATTTTCATTTCTTTTGTTTACATCTCAATATTAAATAATATCTTAGAAAATTTTACCAAAGATACATATTTCTTTCTCAAAAAGCCGAGGGTGTACAAATTTATGTCCCTGATTTATGCTCTCTTCTTTTGAAGATTCGTGAAGAAGTCGCAGTACGCTCTGTGTTGATTTATCCTGGCATTTTGGACGTTGATCTACCTTCAGAGATGCTGTGACCTATTCCTCCTCTGACTTGACCCTGCATAACAAAATATTTAAAATTTCATGTGTCCGTAGTACTCCGAAGTCCTTTTCTTCTATTCCAATATTGTTATAAGTTATCTTCACGTTTTCATGATGAACACACATCTTAGTAAAATAAATATATATTATTGCAAAGTAAATATGTATATACATTAAATATAGTAAAGTAAAATAAAAAACGAGTGAGCCTTACAGTAGTCGCATATGATGTTTAACATTTGACATCTCAAAATTAAAAATATCAATTGAGCAGAGACAGAAATTAACCTCAATATTTAAAAAGCTAAATACAGAAATATTTATTCAAATAATTATTCATTATTACTCATTCATCTGCACTTTTTTCAGACACTTATTATCAAAAATTCATTTATAAACACAATTATTAATATATTAATACTTATACTTGATTGCATGCCCGTGTGTGTGGTGTGTATTCGAAAGTAGAAGAAGAGAGCTATCTGCGATATTTTTCGAAATTCAAATCGGATGTCAAACGCTCGAGTAACATCTAAACTTTGTTTAAACTAGAAAGCTTATACGTATCTAGTTGTTTAAGTAAATATTTTTTATTTATTTTTAATGATATTTTTATTTCTAAGGCTTCTAAATTATTGAGATGTATACCTATGTCATTTCTATGAATTGGTCAAATAAAAAAAAATATATATATGACTTTATGCGCACGCATCCCCGGTGTCTAGTTTCCTGTTACGCATTTCCGTCCATTTTCACGAAATCACTGCCACAGATTGCAGGAAAGCGAGAGGAAAGGTTTTACACATCAAAATCTTGGTAAAGTGGTCAAACAAGTAGATCATTAGCCGCGTATCAAATGCCTCCAGCCTTTTAATTAATAATCAAAACTTGACTCTAGTATCTACAAATTTTGGTTTGATGCCGTGCGCTGGTGCTTTAGGTGCTTTATGAGAACAAAATACCGTCTGCTGGCTGGCAGAGTATCACGAAATAGCCATTTATTCTTCCAGTTAGACATGTTGTTTCTTAATATTAGCCGGAATCCATTGTCAATCATTTTGGCGTCTGTAAACGTTTTTTTATTTGTTCTCGCATCTAACTTCACGCTGGACGGCTAAATTACTTTGAACGTGATAATTATACAGCCGTAATCACCCGACCTTCGAGTAAATCAAAGTGTTTGGAATATTATATTGTAAAGTGTGCTATTGAGGATTTTTTATTTGGCAGATGGCGCGTGGGAAGTGGCGGGAGACGTGTTGGTGGTCCATTCAGTCTTCAGTCTTCGGGTTTTGCCGAGCTGATCGACGAGGGTGCGGCATCAGCCGGAACACGAACTAAAGCTTGTTTGGGTGTCCTTCGGTTAGTGAGTTTTTTGTCTCGAGACAGCGATTATCCTCTCGCGAGATCTTTGGAAATATCGTGACGATACCGTCTTATTATTCCATGAAAGGGACTGCATGGACACACACAAAGAGGCTGAACATGGACTCACGTTACTTCAAAACTGGCTAAGGATGAACTCGCTTACACTTAACATAAGTAAAACTAAATATCTAGCTTTTTCAATAAACTCAAGAGGACAACATGGGAAAAAATACGCTCTTAAATTACATGAACCAACAATTGCAGTGCTCTTGCCCCACCATAACGAAGGCAAAAAACATCAAATATCTTGGAGTGGAAATAGATGAAAACCTTCGATGGAACTCTCACATTAATGGAATTATTAAAAAGTTCACAAAACTTATATGTTTCTTCAAAAACATAAGAAATATACTATCTAAGAAAGATATTAAAAAAAGTTTACTTTGCCTTATGTCATTCTCGGATTGAGTATAGAATCTTAGCATGGGGATCTGCCACATCAAATTATATCAACCATTTAAATATAACGCAATAGAGCATTATTAAAACAATTATTAAACTTCTAATCAGAACGCCCTCAAAAGAGATTTTCAAATGTCTTGACGTGCCGAACATAAAAAAAATATATGCCAAGAGCATTTTCTTACAGCAATTTAAAGATACCAAACAAAACAATAGAAGCTCGGCATATAACACGAGAGGCAGTAAAATGGTAAATAGAAATATACCAACTTTTAACACAACTGTTGGCCGAAGAAGCTATATATATTTTGCAACAAAACTCTACAATATCCTTCCTCCAACCTTCAAAAATATTGAAAAGATTGAAGAGTTAAAAAAAAAGATAAAACCATGACGAAATCAAGTCAATGCAGATAAATTAAAAGGAGTATTAAAAACAACGTAGAAATTTTAAAATAGAAAATAAATAGCTATAAACTAGTCCGCCTCAGTACAGGAACCCCTAGTGAGGAGAACTAAACGTCGCGGAAATAGCTCAACAAAACCTGTAACTTTTTCGACGGTCAGCAATAAATTGGGTATCCAATGTGGCTCATGTCATAATATACCGATGTCGTGAAACATAGGAACAAGTTTGAGTTATACAGCCCGAGAAAGTAAGAAATTTCGCGTATTTTATGATCAAACCTCGAACACAATTCCAATAGATTTGATAAAAAGAAAATATACCTAAGTATTTGTTGACAAGTACAGTAATACGCGGAACCTCGCATACTTAGTGCAATGTTATTTACACTTTGTGTAACAATAGTAACAATATAATCATATAACAAAACAATGACAAAATGTCTAATAGAATCCAAGACTACAGGTACTGATGTAATTATTAATTATACAGGGTGGCTGATAGCTCGTAGCAAAAACTTAACAGGTGCATTCCTGCCTTGATTACGAAAATGTTCAAGCAACCATGGCGTAGTTTCAAAAGTTAAACTATCATTACAGTAACTAATATCGATTATGAAAAATTTATTTGCTTCAATACAACTCAAATAAAATGATAAAATCCTTAAAAAAATCTATTTTCAATTTTCGCAAGGTTTGCAATCATTTTATTTGACTCGTGGTAAAGCAAATGAATTTTTCATAATCTATACCTATAAGTTACGGAAATGATAGTCCAACTTTTTGCAAAAATAAGTCAGAAATATTGAAAAAAAGTGCAAACTTTGTTATTGCATATTTTCCTAACTATTTATATTTGGACATGGTTGCTTCAACATATTCGACTCATTGCCGAGGCAGGAACCCACCTGTAAAGTTTTTGCTGCTAGCTACGAGACACCCTGTAGATATTATGACTATTAATATCTCTACAGGGCTATTTTGTCATTTAAATGATATCCTTATACCGCCCAAAAACTCCCGCATTTTAAAACTACGACTTTCGATCAAATTTCATCATAGTCACTGTAAAATCCACTTCCAATCACTTGTTTCATATTTAAGGTCATTCTTAAACAGCGATTGAAAGTGTTTAGAATTGAATCCTTGGAGACTATCCTTTGTTTCGCGAGACACAGCAGAATGACAATAGGCAAACGGTTTGGCTTTGCGAGAAGAATGGGCATTTCACAATCTCAAAACAAATGAAGTGCGCTGGGACAGGTCTAACGCTTCCCACAGACGGCAATTAAAGTGGTAGAGAGAGTGGACCGGCGATCTTATCTGGCCCTAGCTGAACACTTGACGGCAATGACGTCACTGACAATGCACTGGTGTGCCGGTGACTCGCGGGCGACCTTGGGAAATTAAGGTACTGATACACACGCTTATTAGTGGCACGTGAGCATGCGCAGTATTGACCTTCTTTAGCCCTTGCTTATTAGCGGCATGTGTGCACATTCCACTGCTCATTAGTGGCATGATCAAAAATCAACCGCCGGTTTATTTATGAGCATGCTAATGTCATTCACCATGAGAAGGGATATCTTTTGAGCATGGTGAACAGGCATGCTTATGACGTCATTCGCAGCTAGTATCGATTATCAATGCGATCTTCTCAGTCCGCGACAGATGAAACAAATATTGCGCGTTGGAGAGATGATAAAACATTACTTTTCATGACTTATTATAGGAATCGCGAATGTCTGTGGAATACTCGGTCACCGCTATGTAAAAATAATATAGCAAGAAATAATGTTTATAAAACTTTATTAAAAGACATGAATGATTCAAATCTTACAATAAAAATTATAAAAACTAAAATCAAAAATATTTTGATTTATTGGTTCACTTGAATTTTCTATTTCAGTTTGAAGTTTCCATTTTGAACTCTATTCTATGACAAGAGCATGCCAGTAATAATAAGCATGTGTGTTTGATTAAACCCAGGAACTGTTTTGATTTATTGGTTCACTTGAATTTTCTATTTCAGTTTGCAAAGTTTCAATTTTGAACTAGAGTTCTTCTCTATTCTACGACAAGAGCATGCCACTTATAAGCATGTGTGTTTGGTTGTTAGCTTTGAGCATGCTTATTTATGAGCAAGCTTAAAAAAGCATGCTAATAATGAGCAAGTGTGTACAACTGTCAGGGCATGCTAGTTTTGAGCATACTAATGAGCATGCCAGTAATAAGCATGTGTATCTGTACCTTTAAAGAGGATCGAAGTGTGACCCACGCATTATCATTGTTTGATACCAGAACAGCGGTTGTAGCAGAAAAACAACTGGCTTTTAAGACGTTTTGAATCGAGTACTCCATCCACATTTTGCACTTCTGACTTTAAGTGACTTTTTTAACATTGTCGCGAGAAGGTTTTACGATACTGAATGTTTGTAACAAATTGGAAATTACTAGAAGTGTCTAGAACAAACGGTGGAAATGCTGACTAATTTCGCAAAACTTCTGGAAACCCGAAACCGTAGGCATATAAACGGGACGACGCTTTTGCGGAATTTTAATTTTTTTTTTGGTGCGCGTTATATCGACCGGCAAAATAAATTATGAGAGTACCTACCGGGCGTTCGATCAGTGTCACAAGGAACGGAAAATAAAGTGTTGCACAGACAAGTAACGAGAGTGAAATTAGTCCGAATTATATAATACTGCTCCAGCTAAGTTTGTATCAGTGATTTCTGTAATGAATAAAAAAAAATATTTAAAAAAAAAGAAATGCTATGAATGTGCTGTGCTATGAAAATAGGACTAACTTTCTGGTGTCCTGGAATTGAGCTCGAACCACCGACCACCAGATCACTAGGCGAGCGTCATGACCACTACACCAACAAGCTACTCAAAATAATTATTAATTGCAATTGTTTCATTTTTCTCCCACAAATCACTGGACACAAACTTTAGCTGTAACACGCACTAATTTCGCATTAAAACATTTCACACATTTGTGGAACACCGTCAGTCTAGTCGCACAGTTTTTACGGTTCGCTTTCTGTGTATTTCCACGATGGCGTCGCTATTCATGCAAGCTCCTCGATTTCTCGAATTTTCTTGTATATACTCGCGCACTCCAGGATTTTCCAAAAACATCCAGACTGTTCGGAAACTTTCAATTGGTTTAACGGCAAATAATTAATATTGTGTTAGCCCCTTCCTCTTTGCATGGTGTTTAGGTAACTTTCACCCAACGGGAACAAGTTATCTAAACATTACTAACCAAAGTCCGAATTCAGATTAGAAGGCTGAGGCATCAATCGAAATTAGAGGATAAGTCTCCTCACATACGTATTCCTTTCTGGTTTGAACATCCTAACTGTGATATACTTCCATTGGTCTAGGAAGGATATTTTTTCTGGAAGTCTGGGATCCTCAATGAAAGTCCAGAATGTTCTTCAAGGTTTATTTGCTCTGTACAAAATACAAAAATATCGCGACAAGGTACAGTTAACGGTTTTAATTAGCTCTCCAAGTGCGTGCTTCAGTATTGGGTTTTTCAATGGCGTGCGCCCGCACGGCGCATCCCTTTTAATCCTATTTATTGTAGAATTGACTTTTGAGATTGAGTTTAGTCTCTTTTGACTGTTTATTCTATATTATTATTTATTTTACTGCTTATTCTATATATTATATTATTAATACTTTAAACTTTAATTATTTTTATACTTTTATTATTTAGTTCTTCTTTTGTACTTTAATTTAGCTTGTAAATACTCCTCCCGTAAGCTCGAGCTTTGGCTCATATTATGGGGAATATAATGTCTGTAAAAATGTTGTAATGTAAAATCAATTCATTTAAAAAAAACACATGTATCTACTGTATAAATAAATAAATAAAATAAAATTAATTAAGTTTTTTTGATATATTAGATAAAATTATCTTTTTCATTGTTTATTAAATTAGATTACACTACCTATATGATTGTAGTGATTATCCCTCACCACACACAAGAATGATAATTCTTTTTGGTGAGGTATAACGTATTGTTACGTGGCGTGGCTCGCTCGAAAAATGAAATGGCACAACTCGTAAAATAAATCTTTTATT
This sequence comes from Agrypnia vestita, assembly GCA_016648135.1. Lineage (NCBI taxonomy): Eukaryota > Metazoa > Arthropoda > Insecta > Trichoptera > Phryganeidae > Agrypnia > Agrypnia vestita. Next base: position 10,875 of record JADDOH010008867.1, read on the forward strand.
ATCGCTTGTACATTATCTCTAACATTTTACAATCGCTCGCAACGCAATACTCACTGCTATTTTTTATTCAAACACAAAAGAACAGCTCTCTTTTGTTTTTCTACTCGGGTGAGAACCCTTCCATTTCTTCGCTATTTATTAATCATGTTAGTTCTTATTTCAACCACTGGGCATACCGGCCTGCCGTTCTGCGCATGTGACACTTTTCTATGGAACTGTCAAATGTCAACGAACAGCTCGTTACAATATAAATGATCTTGAGTTACGGAATGTCCTTCCATAACCCAATATCAGAATTGCTAATGCTTCACTGACTTATTTTTCATTTATGGGTCCAATCGTGTCGCGTGGAAGGCGCCAATCTGTAGCGGCCAGAGTAGGGTCACAGTGGTGTGGCGCCGTGGATAGTTGATTGCCTTCCGACTGCTAACGCGGAAAATTTGACGTTCAGATCGTGATCTGGTCGCTAGGGTTCCCGCGAACACGATTTATTAGATCATAGAATTTCACCAGCAATACCTGCCGCTGTTTCATGTGTCCCCAGGAATTATAATTATCGACTGCCCAGAGGTGGGTAAAGTACTCGTGCAATGGTATCATTCAGCGAGAATTTTGTTTTTTCATAAACTGGTTGTGATAATTATATTCAATTCAATTCAATTCAATTCAATTCAAATTATTTGATAATATGCACACTACAAACAAAATGTTTAAGGCATACATATTAGGAAGTATATATCAAAATAAAAATATTTAATAAATTAAAGTAGGAGGATCCCGCTTCGGAAAACCCCCTCAGACACATGGAATATATCAATACCCAAAGCGATTTTGTTCAGCATAGCTGTAGCTCTTCCAACAGGCATAACCATCGGCAGGTTGGTCCTGTATATTGGAATGTGAAACAATCTATGCCGACGATGTCTAATGTAATCATCAGGAACATACAAAACAATGCTCTGCATAATTTCAGGATTATCGATAAAAATGTGTAATCAAATACACATTCTTTCTAGTCTCTAGACTATTGTAGCCAAGCATACCCTGGAGAAACTCGGTTGGGTAAAGCCAAGGATAATGCCCGTACTCTCTCATGTAGAGATATCTCAGAAACTTCTTTTGGAAGTTCTCCACCATAAGAGAGTACTTGCCCTCATGTGGCCCCAGAAACGAGCCACTCTCGAGTCTACTCCGCACCAAGGAGTTGTAAAGAGTTCTCAGTACGCGGGTATTCTCGAAAACCCTGGCAGTACGCAGAACAAATCCTAACATTCTCAAAGCATTACCACTGATCGTCTCTATGTGATCGTGAAATGTTAGGTTGCTTACAAATCTAACACCTAGATTTTTAACATTTGATGTTCTTGTCAGATTTTGGTCGTTCATTTTGTAGCGAAAAAATAGAGTTTTTTGGGCCCTAGTGAAGGATGTAACCGAACACTTGGAAACATTAAACAAAAGTTTATTTCGTCTTCCCCATTCAAATATATTTGATATATCTTCCTGGAGAAGACGAAAATCGTCCAAAGTTGACACCTTAATAGCACAAAAAATAATTAAGAATTAATGTATTTTGATTTTGCTGTCTGCAGTGTATACAAATGTAGTGTGTACAGCAAATAAAAGACAGGTGGTTGCAGTTTCCTTCTGTTCCGCAGTCCCGTGACAGTATTTTGTTATTTTTCGTGAGGACTGTTGTTGAAGGGAGAAGACCAGAAGAAAAGAGTCCAATCTTCAATTCGATGGTCCGACCAGAACATAGACGCTGTTGGCTATTGGAAACCACAAAGGCTGAAAGAAAATCATCAAGAACTCGGGGATCATGATCGTCTGCAAAGAGGAAACCAACTCGAAAAGAACTCCTTTCTCTTCAACACTTTATTTTCCTAACTATTTTAATGTGTTTTTTTATGCTTTACCACATTTTGTTTCTCTTGGCTTCAAATTACCATTTTATCGCTGTACTATACCTAGAATACGCTCTATACCTAGAATCAATATTCCTGATGATGAATATATGGGACTATAGTATAAAGGAATTGGAACTACGTTAGCGTGGCGAAAATTACATTTCTATATAGAAGTCTCATTTACCAGTAGCGACATCTTTATACTTTTTCATGCGAAAGACAATTTTCAACCATAGGTGGCGATAGCGTTCTTCAATAATGTAATGTAGATGAGATATATTCATTCATTCATTCATTCATTTACGCCTAAATAGGCTTTTACATATGTAGGTATATAACAGTTATTTGCAAAAATAATATAAACAGAGAGAAAAACAAAAAAAAGAAAGTGTATATAATTTACATTATGGCGGAATGAAGCGCTCTCAGTATCGCGCCCCTATACTGTGACAGGCCAGAACCAAACACGTCCGCTATGTTTGTATAATTGTTACCTAACCTGTGTATTCTAGGTACTAGCGAGTTGTAGTGAGCATTTGTTCTAGTATTGTCACAGTAAAAAGGCGTCGGCACTCGAGTAGTTCGACTGGGTACATGGAACATTATTAAGGACAAAATTTCAGGGCTGTGGTAATGCGAGTTTACAATTTTATATAATAAAATCAGATCGGATAAAACTCTCCTGTCCGATAGTGGCAATAAACCGGTAAAATATAATAAGTTTGTATAGTTAAGATTTTCTATTGGGATATGGAGACGGAAATTTATGTAGCGTAAAAATTTATGTTGAATTCTTTCTATTGTATGAACATGAGCACATGAGAAATAACACACAAATTTAGTAGATGTATGGTTGATCTTGGGTGCAAACGTTAGTCACAATGTGTTAAGTGATTACCTAAGCCAGCCGTAAGACAAGTCGTAAATCCTGTAAACACCCAATAAAGACTAGCTTCGTACTTATGAGGCATAAAAATAATCTTGATTAACATTTCTATATGTCCACTGCATTCATTCACACCACTGCACTGTAGCGGTCCCAATACGATACCTGAAGCAAAAATTAATGAACCCGCGGACCAAAAATCCAATTGTGATCCCAGTAACCCGGGCGGTATGAAGTGAGACGATGATTCCTTCTCGCTCGCGGCCCCCACTTCGTCTGCAGGGCGAGTGATGGTCAGGACCGCACTGGAGGAATTTACGGGCCCGGGGCAGCGATGAGCGAAACATCACAAGCTGTGATGTGATGCGCCAGTCAACACGATGCCAGTAAGTGAATTCGTGACTTTATTTACAATCCCTTGAAAGTTTGACGCCCTTGTTGGTCCGGTGGTCAAGACATTTGCCTGGTGATCCAGTGATTATTTTTATATATATTTTTTTATATTTTTTTTATTGTTCAATAATATTTATTACACAATTGTGTTATTCATAGTTCCTCTCCATTTAAGAGCATTGCTCTTGTGTTCGGACAAGGAACTTTGAATTTACATTTAATTACTTTATATTATATTATATATCTAGGATGAAGTAGTAGAGTGAACGTCTTTGACTTTGAAGGTAGGTAGGTTCAGTTCATAGAGATGTTCTTTCAATTTGCTCTTCAATAGTTCTGTATCCTGTACCTTTTTCATTTCGATTGGAAGGTCGTAAAAAAATTTCATACCTGAGTATATGAAACCTTGTTGATATTTTTTTGTATTGCATTTTGGGATTTTAAAATTGTCTCTTAATCTTGGTGTTGTGTTTTTTTCGAAATTTGCCTGATTGTTTTCTTTGATAAGTTGCATAATTGATAGTCTTTTGTATATAGATTCCACCTTTGGGACTGGAAACATTCTGAATAGTGTTTGTGTGGGGAATGTTGATTTTTTTAAAGTATGACTTTAATAATTTTTCTCTGAATTACTTTAATTCGATCTATCACATTATTATAAGTTCCACCCCACCCTCTTATTCCATATTGGAGTAGTGAATGGACAGTTGCATAGTATACCTTTTTTAAATTGTCTATGCTTAGAATGTTTCGTAGTCTTATGAAAGTATATACACATCTTCTAATTCTTTTCGTCAACTCGTTGATATGGCTATGCCATTTAAGATGTTGGTCTATAATTACTCCAAGATATTTGATTTCTTTTTTTGGATTTATTATTGAGCATGAGTTGTTGCAGGTCATTCTGTCACAGTTGTTATTGTGGATGGTAATTTTTATGTTAGGTGGTATTTTATGGTTTTTTATTGAAAAGGGAATGTAGTATGTTTTATTGGAGTTTAGGGAGAGTAAATTGTTATGGAGACCAGCAAGTTATTATTTTTTCATAGCATAAGCGCTTATCTTAATTTAGTTTTAAAATTGGAAAAATATTTATATGGCACACATTCCGTGTTCGCAATATCTTGTGAAGCTTACACTATTATATCTTGCGGTTGCCGAAATATTACACCTGTCGATGTTTACAAGTGTCAAACTAGGATTCCATATACTCTCTTCCAAGCCTGCAGCGGTTGTCACGTAGCCCCACAGAATTCCACTGCTGCCAGTCGCGGCAGTCGGCCTTTGGCCGCGAAAAGTATCGGATAACTGACTTACGAATATCTGTAACATTTCTGAAATAATATATTTTATAAAATCCTTAAATTAATTACACGAAATGCGAAGCTTTTATTCCTTCTTTATTATAATATTTATTTATTTATTAATAATAATTTACGCCCTGATTTGGACTTTTACACCATAAAGAAAAAATAAGCATAAGTTAACAGGCGCGTGCAGTGAAAACATTGAACATTTAGGCGCGTTTGAGGTGAAGTTTTATCGATGCAACGAAACTGCGCGCATCATGCCGCGAAATCTTTCACACCACGAAGTTGCTTAATACAAATCTGTCGCCATCTGGCGAAATCCTCCCGATTGTTTTTAATGTCGGTATCTCCGAAGCTCGATAGATCTCGCCGCTGAATGAAATCCATTTCTATGCCGACACATAACAGGGGATCTGTAATCTGCGGATATCTTTTTTGTTGTTTGTTTTTGCGGCTGGTTCATTTCGCGCATCACATGTAATTTGACATCATTTGTAGTATTTACTTTGTAATTTACCCTGAAGAATGAACGGTGATTCCGAAACCGGTTGGTGTTACCAAAAATATGGTAATTTAAGCTATGTGAATTGGTGTTTAATTTGATTTGCAACAAATGACCACAAAGTCATGATTACAATCAATATACATTCATTCATCAATATATATTCGTATATATATATAAAAAGAAACCCGTGTTTCCCTACCCGCCAAGTTTTCTCCGCAACCACTCACCGGTGGTTATAGTGGTGGATAGCCCTTAGTGTCACATCGAAAATATGCCAGTTTGGTGGGGTTGGCTGCGCGTGGGTGGGAGTGGGTGACGAAAATGTGCTTTCTAGCACATTGTTTTGTTATGGGAAGGCCGCAAATTCTTCAGATTGTTTCAAAATAGGCGAACCGACTGTGTCGTTGAGTCTAGAAGGTTCTAGAAAATTCCCGAAAGTTCTATAAGGTTCTAAACTGAGTGGCGGAACGTGTCGGCGTGTTTAGAAGATTCCTGTACATTCGATAAATTCCTTGAAAGTTCTGGAAGGATAATGTTCTAGAAGGGCACAACTGTAGAAATGATATTTTTTCTGGCTTGTCAAATCCGGAAACGCCGCAGCCGTCCGCAGGGCCTAGCGACGCGCGATCGACCTGCCGCTTGCTTTCTGCCGGTGGTATCCTCGCGTTTTCCTCTCGTCCGCGCAATTACATCCCTTGTCGCTTTCTACACGTCTCGTGAGTCACTCGGTGAGGAAACCAATAGTTAGCCCGTCAGGTTGCGGTCTGGGTATTGTAATTACAAGACGTCTTACTTCTCGAGGTAATTCCGTTCCCCTCTCCCGACGCAGCCCAGCGCCGAGAGCGGATGGCGCAAGGCACGTATATTGAAATTAATTTGCTTTGTGTTAAAATCCAAGGTTGTGTGTTCCGAATGCGTATCGCGTTTCTGATAAAAGGCGCAATTATTTTAAAACTGCAACAAAGAAATACGTAAATCGCTCGCCGAATTAATTGACCCGTTTTTTCGGAGGTGACCACCTAGTTATGCTACTCCTAAAGAAACTGTATATTTTAGAAAACTTAGCGATTGACAGTGACAAAAATGTTATTAATATTCAAATGCCTTCTATTGCGTCACCTCTTCTGCACTTAATGGACCACGCCTACATACTAGCGAAGGGAAAACTACATTTCAAAATGAAGACTACAACACACACACGTTCACCAGTTTGAAGACTACAAAGTGTACCATTTGTAGTAAAAACTACATTAAGTGAACTAATTGTAGTACTACGAAATTGTAGTACTAATGAAGAGAACTATTGCAGTACTACAAAATTATACTACTAATGAAGTAAAGTAAATAAAAAGTTTGATGAATAAAAAAAAGGTCGCCGGAAAAAAATTTATGAATATATCGAAGACGAATACCGACATTTTTTAGTAAAATAATATTTGGCGACCTAAAAAAAAGGTCAACGGGAAAAATATTTAAAACATATGCCGATATTTTTCCCAAAGTAACATTAGGCCACCTAAAAAAAGAAAGGTCGCCAAGAAAAATATATCAAAACACAAAGAGATTTCTTCTTTCGGTTCCAAAATTTTTCAAACAATGGGGGGGGGGATTGTTTCAGTTTCCAGAAATTTCCTCATTTATCTACATAAACTTTCCAAAAATTTCACATAAAAATGTACTATTTGAAGTATGTACTCATATTTTCAATAACTTTGAAGTGTGTGTACATTGTAGTGTTCACTTTAAAATGAAGTGTACTATTTAAATTATTTACTTTCAATAACTTTGAAGTGTGTATAGTTTGTAGTGTGCGCTGCACTTCGAAAGGTGGGAAGTGTACGCTTCAGTGTAATGTGGTACTACATTGTAGTAGTTAGTACAGAGCGGACCCATCACTACTACATACCTACCAGACTCTAATCTCTACCTCACGCCATCCTTCAGTCTTAAGCTTAGTATTAGTAACGTAACTGAAGATGATGCGTTAGCATCGAAAACTATCTAATCATTATAAATAAATGGTGAAAATAAACAAAGTTAATGTAAAAATATTGATTGTATTATTTGTATAAATCTACTTACATTATTTGATTAATTACACCTACATGTTTCGGAAATACCTTATTATAACATATTATTGCTGAAGTTCTTGATTACCCACAATTATTGGAGAAAATTTTAGAATTGGGGTATTAGTTAAATTTAATAGATTATTAATAATATTTTGTTTACTATTACATGCTTTACTAGTTTCTAATGAATCTAAATTATTTTATTTCAGACCAAAATTACTGATGTGTAAAATAGAAATTCCTAAATTTTTATCAAAACCGTGATCATTTTCTAATAAATGATTTGAAAATTCAGAAAAATAATTCATCTTGATTTTTTAGAACACTTTTTAAAAATAATAATAAAATTGAATTTAAAATTTATAGAAAGCCAACTTTTACAGACGCTATAACACATAGTACATCTAATCACCCTCTATCTCTATTTATACAAATAATACGATCAATATTTTTTTAAATGTCATTCTACAATGTTGCTGAATCAATTGAAAAAATAAAGTTAATATACTTTTATATAATTTAAAATGGCCAAAGTTACATACGAAAATGATTAGCAGCTGTTGTATTGGCGGCTGGAGAAAGAGTTAACCCTGCGTATAAACATGGCGACATATCCTGCTGATATTCTCACTTCTATGTTAGGAGCATTTTTATTGGTAGTAAATCAACTTCACTACTTGGTAATAAGGTCCGAATACAGAGTAAAATTCTTAATGATTTAAAGGATAAGGTACGCTTTAAAAGGGTAATTTGCAGTCAATAAGATAACAAAAATAATTAACTTTCAAAGCAGAATTAATCAAATCGGACAGTGTATTGGGACTAGGGAATGCAATCATTGCCCTTTCGGGATCCCGATACTTTTGTGTTTTTTTGTTTATAGAGTTGAATAGCTATTAAAGACAATGCCTTGCATTTTTATATCAGCAATTTCAATAAACTAACTAACTAACTAACCATCACGCCGTTTCCCTGCAGGGGTAGGCAGAGAGGATTGAACGCCACACTCTTCTATCCTGGCACACCACTTTTGCTTCGGCCACATTCATACATCTTCTCATACACGTTCTACGGTTGTTGCGGCTTTTAACAGGGCCATCCTCAAATACTTGTAGTACCTGATCATGCCAGGTCTTTCGCGGACGCCCTCTATTCCTGTTGCCTTCAACATCCGCCTCATATATTTTCTTAACCATCCTTTCCTCGTTCATACGTTCCACATGACCAAACCATCTCAGCATTCCTTTCTTTATTCTATCTACCACACTACAGCCAGCATTGCATTCACTTCTAATTTGTTCATTCCTCACTCTATCGACGAAAGATTTTCCACACAAGCTTCTTAGTGACCGCATTTCCACCGCATTCAGTCTACTTTCATTCCTCTTTTGCCAATTCCAGGCTTCACTTCCATACATAAGGGTTGGCACTAGAACGCCATTATGTACCGCTAGTCTTGCTTCTTTTGACAGATTCTTATTGGCCATAATTGCATTTAGTGCACGATTAACTTTGTTTCCCGCAGTTACTCTCCTTTCGATATCATTCTCAGCCTTGCCGTCTCTACTAAACATACTTCCCAAATACACTCAACTCCCAACTCGTTCACTTGTTCTAAGCATTCGTTGTTTATAATTACATCACACTTAGTCACTCTTTCGTCTCTCTCGAATACCATCACTTTCGATTTGCTGACATTCATCAAAAGTTCACTCTGCATGCATACATCGGACATCCTGGATACCAAGCACTGCAGATCAGCTTCACTGTTAGCCACTAATACTGCATCGTCTGCGTATAGCAGACAGGATATGGTGAGTCCGTCCATTTTCGCTCCAACTTCTAGATCCTTCAGTTCTTTCATACAATTATCCATATACAGGTTGAAAAGCCATGGTGACATTACGCATCCCTGTTTGACACCTTTTGTAATATCAAACCATGATGTGAATGTCCCATTAATTCTCACGCAAGCACTACTTCCTTCGTACAGGGATGCAATTGCCTGTATGAGTTTACTCTTCACCCCATATTCAGACAAAACCTTCCATAAGTTTCGTCTTATCACTCTGTCATACGCTTTTTGGAGATCCACAAAGGCACAAAAAAGTTTTTGGTTCTTTGCCAAAAACTTTTCGGTCATCTGGCGCAGTGAGAAAATCTGGTCCATGCATCCTCTTCCACTCATGAAGGCTCCTTGTACATCCCACACTTTTTCTTTCGTTGTCATTGTCGTTTCAATAAAATGTTCATTATTAATCATTGCATTAAAGTTTTTGTAGGCGTTTTTCCAAGCATTAATCATTCAATGTAATAGAGTAAAAACTACTAACTAGTAGTAGTTTTTATTACTATGTTAGGTTGATAAAATACAGCAAATATTATTCAAAGCTATTTTCATTATTTGAATGTGACATGAATACAAGATTTAAGTACTCACTAAAAGCTCTATAGACATACAATTAAACATATACAACATAAAAAATGCTGATCAATCCCGATAATCTCGTCCGATTTTTCGGTTCGGGATTGATCTCGTAAAATGCCTCGAGATTTCGCGGGATCGGGATTGCATTCCCTAATTGGGACTAGCGCATCGATTATCCTTATTCTACAGAAAACAATCTTTCCAATGATGTATCATTCATGTCGATTGATGCTGGTACCAGGTTCCACACATTTGTGTCCATCATTCTTTACACTTTTAAGGCGTACTTAAATATTTTTATATTATTTAAGTATTGACTCCTTACTCGGGCCTTAAGTTTAGTGTTTTTATTTTATTTAAGTAAACAGACAGTATAATTAATACGTAATGTGACTATACAGACATACATATTATGTGATCAGTGAAGTTTTCTGCGGTTAAAATAACGGATTAAAAAATAAAACTAAACATTATAAAAATTAGCCATACATGAAAAAGTAACGAAATAAATCAAGATTAATTAGAAAATAAATTAACAATACATAAAGTGCCAATAAGAAAAAGAAAAAAAGGAATGCAAAAGTTATATTAAACCACAAGACTAATGAACAATACTTGCATAAAGTATTAAAAAATAAAATTAAAATTAAACAAATTTTTATTAATCAATTAGAAAAGACATAAAGAAAAATCAAATTAACGAAAAAATATTTTAACTGCTACCGGGATTCAAACAAATGGACCTCAATTCTATCCGGGTACGGCGCGTTATCCAATTTCGCCACGGCAGTTTGGTAAGTTAACGAAAATTTTTCGACCTTATAATGTGGTCTCTTTTTGATTGATTAACAATTTTATTACATTTAAAAAAATTACAATGAATTAAATTTATAAAAAGCGGATTGACTACATATAAGGTCGAAATATTTTCTTTAACTTATCAGACTGCCATGGCGAAATTGGATAATGTCACGGATAGAATCGTTGGTTCGAATCCCGATAGCAATTAAAATATTTTTTCGTTAATTTGATTTTTCTGTATGTCTTTTCTAATTGATTAGTAACAAATTGTTTAATAATTCACATAACTTTGGCCTGAAATTTCAACTTCACAATAATATTATGTGTTTTCTTTAAAATAAAATTAAAATGAATTAAATTAACATTACTGAAGATGGTGCATTAGCACGGAAAACAAAGTAAACAATTTTTTAACATATTTTACAATAGCAGCCCACGCTCCTATCCCGTTCCTGCCGCGTAACTTGAAATAATTAATTACATTTTAAACAACATTTTATTAGTATTATGGTAGAGTCCAATTAAAAATAATTAGCAGCCTAATTCTCATACGCCATAATCCTTGCCAGATAGCTCCATCATGTCGCACATGCTCACGCCTCGTCTTGTTACTCCAAACCAGTTAAATATTGGCTTAGCGCTCCGCCGTGCATTTATGAATATAATTGCCACGAATCTGGTGGTGCTTAAAAATTCAGGGCGCAACTAAAAGCAGCGCAACATTATTACAATTATGTATACCTAAGGACAATATCCTCGACGTCACCGTGTCGAAAACAGGGATGGTCACAAAAACATATCAGCCCTGATGATGGACCGTGCAATGGGATCCGAATCGTCGGCCAGAAAGGTCATAATAACACGGCATAATAAGACCGTCTTCTTCTTCTTCAGCCTTCATCTCTCCACTGCTGAATATAGGCCTCTTCCATACCCTTCCATCCTTCCTTGTTATTTGTTAATTCTAGCCACTTCTTTCCCCCACAGCGGTTATATCGTTGGGGCCTCTTGGAGGCCATATTGTAGCATCCTGCCTTGCAACATGTCCTGCTCATAGCCATTTTAGCTTCGCTACACGATCCATGACATCCACTACTCTAGTTCTGCGCCTAGGCTTTCTCCAAGCATGGATCTCGCCATGGATCGTTGTGTAGAAAGTGTAGAAAAGCTCAAAAGCTTTTCTACACTTTTCTTTGTAAGGGCTATTGTATCCACTCCATATGTCATCACTGGCAGTATGTACGATTCAAAGGCTTTTCTTTTTAGACTAATTGGGATCTCTTTTTTCTCGAAAATATGTGAGTTTGCCAAAAGCAGCCTAGCTCATTCCTATTCGTCTTGGCAATTCTGCTGTTTGGTTTTCTTACGATAATACTATACGTGTCGCATCAATATTCTTACAATTTTTAAACTATGCTATGAGCCTGTGCTTTAAAAATATAATCAAATTGATGGTGTCCTAGGATGATGTTCGATGTGTCAACATTTCTCATAAAAACTTAACGCGTACGTCCATCTATTTTGTGTGTTACTAATATAAAAAACAACCGTGGTACCAAAAAGGGAAAAATATTGTAGAGAAAAACCGTTGGTGTCACTTAATAAGTAATTTAGCACCCTTGTAAAATTGAATTGACAGGCAGGGGTAGGCAGACAGGATGAACGCCACACTCTTTTATCCCGGCACAACACTTTGCTTCAACCACATTCATACATCTTATCTAGAATATTCGTCGATTTTTGAAGAGCTTTAAGCTAAGACAGATACATCCTCCAATATTTGATTTTTCGATCGTGTCAGGTCTTTCGCGAATGTCCTCTGATCTTGCTGCTTACACTGCTGTAATTTCTTTATCGTCCTCTTCTCACTCGTTCCTTCCACATGAGCAAACCATCTACTACGCTACAGCCAGCATTAAATTAACTTCTAATTTGTTCATTCATCAATCTATCGAACACAGATTTTTTACACATGCGCCTGAGCGACCGCATTTCCATCGCATTCAGTCTACTTTCGTTCTTTTTTTGCCAATTTCAGGCTTCACCTCTGAGAGTTAGCATCAGAACTCCTACATGAACCGCTAGTCTTGCTTCGTTTGCCAAATTTATTATTTTTACAACGAAATTGTTATAGACGTACCAGTATAAATTGGCGTGCGAGGGAGGGCGTCCCTGTCGCGTAACAGAAGTTACCAGGGTGTAAATTTATTACACAATACATAATGTACAGAATGTCCGGTGACCGGTGTCGGAGCCTTTAATAGAAATTTGGTCGGGCACTAAAGAAACAAACCAGTAATGGCGGCCGCTCTATCTGCCAACCTATCAAACGGTAATATCGGTCCATTATTTGCTTTTTCAGCTTCGCAAAACTTTAATACTTCATTGGCAATTGTTCTTGCTCCATCCCGGACTGTTTTGGACATAATAATTCAGTGTATATTGGAAATAAAGATATCACAGCTCACGCTCAAATACGAGATTGAACCGAATGACAGGGCGGGGGTTACCGCCGGGTGCGGGCGGGGCGGGTTTTAGTCCCAAAGTCGCCGCACGCCAATTTACGTTGGGCAAGCAATAGATTGTACGCCTCGTCAATATTGACATGATGACATTTGATAGATATGACATTTTTCATAGGAAATTACATAAATAAGTTAGTCCCGTCTATTACAACGATCGTAGATATCATAACGATGTTCCGAGAAAATGGGGTTATTTCTGCAGACGTTTTTGCCGTCCCTGGCTGCTGACTCCTCGCGCGACGGAAAGTGGTGTCTTCTCCGGTGAGTCACGACACAGGAGCTGGCGGCCCGAGAGCCGAAAAGTGAATGCTCGCACCTCTTCGTCCGTGACGGTTACTCCACTCCGCGAAGAGTGGTGAATCACCCGCGCCGCGCTGTTACGCGCACACTTCACTCGTCGTCGTGGAAGTTGGAACACGAGATGCCGGAAAGGTATCGCCACAAACTTCGACCAAGGTCTGCGACCATAATTTATTGTTACCGGTTTTGCTAGCTCTGACTTCTGGTTTAAATCTTAGTATTGTTTGTGTGTATGTTATGAGGAAAATTGAGCGTCAGGCATTCGGCGTCGGTGTAATTTTCAATTTAAACTCTTTGTCTGTCTGTCCGTTCTTTATACAAATCTACACCGTTTGAGCAACTGACCCAAATTTTGCATACTTATTCTTTGGGACCCGGCGGATATAGGTAACATTCCCCAGCCACCCCCTTTTCCCCGATATATTATCTATACAAATCTACACAGTTTGACAGATCTGACCCAAATTTTACGTACTTATTAATTAAATTAAATTAATTTTAATTGAATTAAAAGAAATGCAATTAATTTTTTTTTGCATAGTTAATCTTTTATCGAGAAATCGAGTTTGATGCAGCCTAGATGGGCCACAATAGTTAGAGGAATATTAATACTCAATTAGTTTATCTTCTTTAATTATCAATTAGTTTTTACTCCCTTTCTTTTAACTCGTGGCGTCTGAATGCTTGCTTGTCTGACGAAAAAACTTTGGATCGATTTTTAACCCCTTTCTAGTGATCCAATCGAGCTGAAACTTTGCAAGCAGACTCGTAGCGACGATCAAGAAGATCTATCAAATTTTCGTTAAAAAAAATTAATAATTATAGTATAATTTTGGATTTTTCAAATTTTTAATGGTTTTTTCATACAACTGTGTAAGTTGTACGAAAATATTCCGACGCATCTGGTAGACACGAAACCCGAAAATGAGAAAGTGAGTATTGTAAAAACTTGGTTTTTATGAGGTTTTTTTATAGGCCTTCACTGTACCTTAGTGTCCTAAATGTTTCATGTTATTTTTTTCTCCGTGTTTTTCTTTTTTTGCAATAATTGTTTTCTCTTTCTTTGTAAACAGGAATCCTTATTAATTAAAGTTCTTTGGCCTTTGAAAAATATTGTGGTAATATGTAAGTGAAGAATGATAGGTCATTTTTATTAAAAAAAATTCTTTGTACCTAATGGAATCTCGATTATTACTTTATCTATAATTTGGTTGTGTTCTAAATATCAAATGAAGATGTAAATCTGCTATCAATTAATACTAAGAAAACGTATTTTCTCGTTTTTGCTATTCAGCAGAAAAAAACTGAGAAATTAATATTAAAATTCATAACAGTACCTGTATTCAAAGAGACTTAAATGACAATTGTCCATCAATTGAAAAAAAGATAATATTAAATACCTTAGAATCATAATTTACAATACCTTAAATGGAAAAAACAAATAATCGATCTTAACAACAAAATCAAAAAACTGCCTTTATATTATATCATATCAAGGAAAAATCTGTAAATAATGTATTACGCTTTTGTTCAATCACAATTACAGTACGGTATTATTGGATGGGGAGGGGCATATAAAACCACTATATCAAAATTAAAAACTACCCAAAAAATGGTAATTAAAATAATTGTAAAGAAAAAAATGACTACCCATGTGCCCAACTATATAAATAATTCAAAGTACCAAAAATAATAGATAGATACAAAAAAAAATCAACAATCAACAAAAATCAAACAAATTTTTAAAATTAAAAATATATTAAGCATAAGAAGTGATTTCCGATTTACAAGATTTAGAGATACTCTTAACAAAACAAAATTAAATTTTACCATTTTAGTTTTCTTGGTATTAAATTCTTTGATAATCTCCCCCAAACGATCAGAAAAATAGCAGATCAGAAAAAATTATAAATGAAACCAAAAAATATACATACAAACACCTACTAGACACATAACATAATCATGAAGCTGTTTTATATGCATATTTATACCTTGTACCTGTACTCCTCTGTACACGAGTCTTCTGAATCTCATAGAGACTGTAAAATAAATTGTTCCCGTATTAGAAATATTAAATGATATACCTACCTATATAATTTGTAAAAAAAAAACAAAATAAAAATGTCTATTTTTAGTTCGAAATTATAAGTCTGTCATCATCACAGAGAACTCAAACGGCAAATATTGTACACTCTTAGATTCTTTATTGTAAAAACACTACTTACAATTTTTATCATAAAAAGTGTATTTTTGCTTGCCCAACGTAAATTGGCGTGCGGCGACTTTGGAACTAAAACCCGCCCTCCCGCACCCGGCAGTAACCCCTCGCCCTGTCATTCAGTTCAATTTCGTATTTGCTCGGGAGCTGTGATATCTTGATTACCAATATACACTGAATTATTATGTCTAAAACATCCAAAACAGTCCGGGACGGTGCAAGAACAATTGTAAATGAAGTATTAAAGTTTTGCGAAGCCGAAGAAGCAAATAATGGACCGATATTACCGTTTGACAGATTGACAGATAGAGCGGCCGCCATTACTGTTTCGTTTCTTTAGTGTTGCCCGACCAAATTTCTGTTAAAGGCTCTGACACCCTTCACCAGACATTCTGTACATTATGTATTGTGTAATAAATTTACACCCTGACAACTTTTGTTACGCGACAGGGACGCCCTCCCTCGCACGTCAATTTATAGTGGTACGTCTATATGTAATCGTATCATCTTCAAAATTTTCATAAACTATTTATACTTTGTGCTCTTATATCACTCTAGGACCATCTATCGGGATTAGTTACAACCTGTTGACGGTCTGTTTGATAAAAAATAAAATACAATTGTTCGTTGGAGATACTGTCGAGTACTTCCTTCGAATCTATGAAGATACCTGTACAATTACTTGATTTGTTCAATTTACTTTGTATGATGGTGGACGTTTTGCGGTTTTGTCTTGTGTGCATGTTCCCCCGATGAACCCGAACGGATTCTCATTTATTGTATGTAGAATTGACTCTTGTGATTGAATTCAGTCTCTTTTTGACAGCTTATTCAAAATTTTTCGATATATTAGCTAAATAGTATATTACCTAATTCTCATTGTTTGTTTAATTAGATTACACTACCAATATTATTGTGATTATCCCTCACACACAATAATCTTTTTGGTGAGGTACCTATAACATACATATACTAATAATTTGATTGTTAATATTTGCCAGTTATCATTGTTATAAAAGAAATTATATGAATTATCTATTAAATAAATAAAATAAAAAAATATGACTAACAATGAGGGCCATATTGCTTTTGCAAACTAGGTTAGGTGTATAAATCGGGTAATTTTTAGTTCCGTGCTGCAGTGTAAAATAATTTCTTATAATTGGTTCACATACCGCGAAAACATGACGAATAAATAACCGCATCTGTCGTTGAAACCTGAAAGCTCCGAGTACTTCGTGCCTGCAATAAGCGCGGTACAGTCCGTCCAACTTATCTGAAGAATGGACAAATTTGGAACTAACGACGCCATATTGAATTCTTGTCAGCTGTCAGATTCTTTGTTTACGAATGCTTCAATCGTTTTTTTAAGAATTTTTTTGTTTGTGACCATGCCAAAAACGATTAAAAGTGATATTGGAGAAATTATTTATTGCAAAAACGACGTAATTGTCACATATTCGTTTTTTAAAAAAATACATTCATTCATTCATTCGTCATTAAATGCGGCTGTTAAAGTCATATATATAGTTTCTAAACTTTTGAATGACGAAACGTCATAGGCAATTATAAAAGTGGGTAGGTACATGAAATTTTTTTGAAAAGGAACAACGTTTCAATAAGGCGCCATCTTGAATTCTCGTCAGGTGTCAGATTATGTTTACATGCGAGTTCACGAATATTTTTATTGTTTTTTAAGAAAGTTTTTGATTGAAGAAGTATAACTTATACCGCGCGTACACGCACGATTTTTTTCAATTATTTCTGAATCGGCAATTTAATTCGGTACAAAAATATCTACACCCGGAAAAAATAACAAGTATTAGTGGAAAAATTATTGTTGATGACTTTGATTTTTTTTTTTTTATTTCAAAAAAATCCTTGTTTACAAATAAAGGTACTTATTACTAATTTAATAATAAAAATATAAGATAAATTACACTTTTTTTTGTTAAATTTGTGGATTATGCCACTCTACTAGGCTACGCCTGTCCCAGAGTGGCGTTATAGAACACAATTATAATATTTTTTTAAATTCTTCAGTAATGTTTATTTTCATAAGCTAGTAATTATGTATCTACAAAGTATCAAGTGCAGTGTTAGTGGTAAGTTGAGTGAGTCATAAGTCCAAATGTAAATATGTGTAGAGTAATTGTTTAATGTAAAAAGGGTTAAAGTTTTGTTTAAGATTAATTTTTATTTTCCTTAATTAATTTATTTATTTATATAGGTATTTTATTGTTGTTGTTGTTGTTGATTGTTATTTATATAGGAGGGTAGGTTGTTATTTATATAGGATTTGGGAGTCATCAGGTGAAAAGCGCACGAATTTTCCACATTTAAGAAAAAATTACCTGCATTAATTAACCGACCGAATAAAAGAATTACTATTGTTTGTGTTTTTTCTTCTGAAAATTATGATATTTTTCATTGATTTTTAAATGAACGCCATTTCGCGACTCTCAACATGTATGTGTTGATAAAGTCATATGTATGTTGTTTTGCATTTTATGTTTTTGTCTCGCGTCATATAGGTACTACTTAAAACTTGATAAAACGATTTGGAAAAAATTCAGATAATGAAATAATTTTTAAGTAACGCTAAATTATAGAAGTCTCACAGAGACGAAGCTAATTTATATATGAGAAATGTGGATAGAAGTCTCTTATACGACGGCTCAGGGCTTGCAATCTGTATGAGCTGGCTTAAGTGAATACTATACACAATGCAGCTTTCACCAATTCCACAGTAAGAACATCCACACATTATCAAATTTTAAAAATTCTATACCTATATATATATACCTATATATACAGAGACAATAGTAATATATGTTCGAATCATATATTACTATTGTCTCTGCTAGAGACATCTGTTGATTTTTTCTCGTTAACATGTTAGTTTACACAGCTTCCGTAACTAGTAATGATACCTTTATGTTTTATTTTTTAAAGTGGAGTTTTTTTTTTGGCAATATTCATTTTAACTAATAATTTATGTATATATGATATTCTTTCAAATTATTAAACATGTCTAGTAGAATACGCCTGAAAATCGATATTTTCAATTTTTAATAATTTTTAGACCGTGGGCAACACTATACAGGGCGTAACAGAGGTAGTCCACAATACTTTATAGGTGGATTCCTGCCTTGATTATGAGCAGAAAATGTACAAGCGACCATGACTTAATATCAATAATTAAGGAGGTATGCGACATCAAAGTTTGCATTTTTTTTTCGACTTGTTTTTTGCAAAACGTTGGACAATCATTACAGTAACTTATATCGAATATGAAAAGTTCATTCCCTTAAGTAAAAATAAAATAAAATAATAAAAACCCTGAAAAAAATCCAATTGGAATGTTTTCCAATTGAAATTGGAATTTTTTTATCATTTTTTTGAGTTGTATTTAAGGGAATGAATTTTTCATATTCGATGTAAGTTACTGTAATGATAGTCTGACGATTTGTAAAAATAAGTCGGAAACATTGAAAAAAAAATGCAAACTTTGATGTCGCATATCTCCTTAACTATTGATGTTAAGTCATGGACTATTCGTCTCACGCGATTGTCCCATAGGTGCCCGACTAAAATAATTTGTGAAAAGATTAACGATCGCCTCTCGTCGGCTTCCGTGGACCCCAGCGGCCAGGAAGGCCGGCAGCATCAGATAGCGCGGCGACGTCTCCATCTGTTCATTAATTACCTCGGGAGACGTCCGCCGGGTGGCGCCAGCGCCGCGCTCTCCTTCTCCTCGGCCGATCCGGGCCTCTGGGTAATGAAACGCAATTTCTTCACTTTTTACCAGACTGGAAATAAATAAAATAAATAACGTTCTGCGGTTTCGACTTTCGTAATTTCGCGATCGCCGGCGCTCGGTATTCGAGGCTCACTTTCCGGGGTAATATCACTTCGTAAAGCGAGATAATATACAAATGTATACCTCTCAAAATGATAATTGATTTAATATCTGTAATATCTTTCCTGAAGGCATATTTTAATTTCCATGCTGGTTCATAAATGCCGCTGCTTCTGTGAAACTATACACCGACGCCAGATGACGTTGGTATGTGCTCGCGCCAGCGTGAGAAAACAAAAACATATTTTTTATAACAATTGCTCTGGTTTAGATTGCGAACGGACGTACCTTTAATCGATTCGTAAATTTTGGAATCGTATTGTTTTCCGGGATTTTCACCAGTTCATATTTTTTTCGCGTGTTATTTGTGACGTGGAAGAACCAAAAAGACTCTTCAAGATATATGCAAAACAAAGTCGGCGACGAAGATCCTGACCGGACAATTTTGTTGGAGTGGATAAAGAGTATACAGGTCAGTGGTCATTTGTGGCTTAATTTGGTTTACTCATGTATGTTCTTTAGAGAGAGAAAACGTAATTTGACATTAGGCTATCATATTAGGCTACGTACACGCCGTCCGCCTACAAAGAAACAGTAAGAAATTCGTTCAACACCTACGACAAAAGAAAAAAATATAAAAATAAGGGACCTAATAGCACACTTCAAAATATTTAATATTATTGATCAAGATAGATTATGAAAGTCTCCAAGAGACGAAGCTATTTGTATGGAAAACGTGTATGAAAGTCTTTATAGGGTGGCTCGAGTGATCATTTTGCACAATGAAACGTTCACCAATTCTACCGTAAGAACATTCACACATTATCAATTTTTTTAAAGTTGTAGATATACAGGTATGTTCTTAATCTGTATTCTTATAAATATTTGAAGTAACTATGATACGGACATCTATGGTCCTTCCCATAACATAGTAAATATAGATTTCGCCGCTGGTATCTAATGATACATCTTTATTATTAAAGTGGAATATTAATATTTTATATTAATAATAATACGAAAATACTTTTAAAAATATATTCTGGTATATATTAGAATCAGCCGTGGAACCAGACATTTTACCAATAAATTGACGATAATTCATGTCTATTTATTTTGGTGATCCGTGATTTAAAAAAAACCTTAAAAAAAATTTCTACAACGTTTCTGATTTTTTGTTGTAACACGTATACCTATATGATACTGGGAATTATTTCAACTAGATGAGCTTTATCTCACCATGTCTCATTCCACGTACATGGACCATTTTTTTGAGTAGGTACCTACCTAAATATAACAAGACAAAACAATTTAAAAAAAACGTATTTACTGTTATATTATTTTTAATTCTAATACTAAAGATGTTACTTAGTTAACAAGTATTTTATATTCTGTCTTTTTTTGTGGTACCTTATAGGCAGTATATACTCGGAGAATCGAAGATATAAAATAAAATAACTCCCCTTTTCGAGCACAGATTATTGGGGACCCATTTTAATATTGTCACCAGATGCTAACTGCGCATTACCGAAGTCTCTCAAACGGTCCACGTGAATCTAGAATCAACTGGCCTTTTCTCAAAATCACTAGAAATATGGAGAAACTAGTATAACGTTCTCGAGACACCGTTTTGTATAAAATGCGGGCGTGCGCGCTCGGAGGTTGTTGTTGTTTGACAGCGCAACACAGAAGTCTACAGTGAATGGTACCCACCGCTTACCCAGGACCGTTCTAAGAGCAAAAGCTTCCATATCGGTCCTACTCAATCGTCTCCAGGTTGACATTTTTTTTCAACTAACAAGCAGGACCGTGCTGCTCCGCACCGGTCGTATAAACCGTTGCGAAGTGGCACGGCCGCTCGAACAAAACCTTTCACTGTCCCCGCCTCAAGATATGTCTTTATTAAAAAAAAAATACATCATTATAATACAAGGAAAATAACATAAAAAGTAAAAGGAACCCAAAATAACAAAATAATAGAAGTGTAAATAACAAAAACAGAGGTCCACAGATAAAAGTGAACTGTGCGGCGGCGTGTGAGTGTACCTAGCAAGCTGAATATCAGCGACAATAAATTAAGGGGAGTACTTAACAGGCGTTTGGAAATAAGTGCGATTTACAAAACTGGCGTGAATTAGTGCGAACCTGTGTTCCAAATGTTTTAGTGACAATTAATGTGAATTAAAAAACAATCCTCCGATAAAATTAGTGTTTTTGTGTGATAAATAAAACATTTAATTGTTTTTAGTGTTTCATTTGCTTCCCACGTTAAAGATCCCGTGACAATATAATGATACCAATGATTACGAATGTAACAACACCATGAAACGCGTGCTGTCCTGCTCCCTCTCGGCGCAGACTTCACTTGCAGCTGGGCAACTTTCCCCTTCCACCGAGAGCAAGTGACACGTGACTGCCGTACCCTTAGTTAAAAACGACAATTTACTTGCACTTACATCGTCACAGCGCGGACGTCAATCGCCATTTTCTTCCATACGAGAAGCAGTGGAACTGGACCCAGACCGTGTTGCACCCCTGCACCAGCCCGCTGGTTCTGAAACTGGATGTTGCAGCACCACTACTCGCTAGTTGCTGGAGCCAAACGCTACAAAAATAGCAGCAAGTTGTCATGAAACAAGGATTGTACTCGCATATTCCGGTCGATTATTGCATTAAAACACAAATTCACAATAAATAATTGGAAAATAGAAACAGTTGACGAATATGTGTACCTTGGTCATAAGACAAAGCCGGGAAAAGAAAACCAAACAGCAGAACTACCAAGAAGGATAGGTCTGGGCTGGGCAGCATTTGGTAAATTGAAACACTTGTTTGAAAATAAAGAAATCCCAGTTTGCCTGAAAAGAAAAATGTTCGATACATGTATCCTACCGATGTTGACATATGGCCTAAAATGTACACAGCGGGCCATGGAAAGGCATACGCCTTCGAGATATGATATGCCGTGCATATGCCTTCGAGATAAAATCAGAAATGAATAAATAAGACGCCGAACAAAAATTGCCGATATTATGAACCGTATTGCGAAAGTAAAATGGCTCGACAGGAGAATATTATAGGGGCACCCAGAATCCTACAGTGGAGGCCCTTGACAAAAAATAGAAGCGTCGAAAGACCTCCTAAAAGGTGGTCCGATGACATAGTCCAGCAAGCAGGAAGAACCTGGATGGGAAGGGGGAGAAACAGAGATGAGTGAAAGAAAATGGAAGAGGCCTACATCCAGCAGTGGAGGGAAAAACGCAAAGGAAGAAGAAGATTGCACTAAATCCAGCTCAGTATCGGTTCCCCGCTGCTGTTGGATAAAAATGATTGTCGGAAGCCCTCTCCTTCCGGCAACCACCCTCACCCTGGTATCATTTTACAATTTACCTCTCATTAATAACCAAATTAATTTTCCATATAGCCCTTTGTTCAATTTAGCGTTCACAAGAGATGTGGTAACACCCACTTTAGACCCCGCCCCCTCTCAGTCTCTCTCTCGTTAGATCCCTGAGTTGTTCAGTAGTTCAATTTCCCTCACAAGACTAACACGCATGTGAACAATAGTGGTGATAGTTTTACAATACTATGGTTGGGGAGTATAGTGTTGTAAATGTAGTAGTGTAGTGTTGGTCCTGACGAAGAGACGGGTACGTCTCGAAACCGGTAGACTTTAAATCTGGTAGTGTTTTTACTAAGTTTACTAACATTCTGAATACTATTATATTTTATTAGAAGTGCTTTACATTTATATCTGAGGGAGGGAGTAGTGTAAAGGGGAAGATAGTAGATGATGCTTATATTCACCGCAGAGTTCTAAAGAATTCTTCTTATTTTCGTGCCCTGTCCGTTCAACATACGTTGGCTATGAGAACTTTGTTTACTGATGCCCGGAACAGTTCTACAGTAGGAGTTGCAATTATTTTGCTTGCAAGGCTTATAAAATACCTCAATGGGAGTTTAGGAATTCTATTCTAGCTACTACCAGCTTTCTTGGAACGGGAGAGATTTGTCCGTGGATCTTGCAGCTCCTTCGCATTTGCCATGTGGAGAGGGAATCCTTTCTCAGTAGGAGTTGGACCTGTGGAAACCTCCCTAAACGTTCTTACACGATAGGCTTTTTTTTTATTCATTATTTATTACTTTTATTTATTATTCCCAGACTGACTTTTCTGGATTATGAGCGCATATTTATTTTACCTCAGGCAGGTGGCTAGCTTAACCTAGTGACCCCTCTCCCATTACATCCGGACTTGGGACCGGCCATCGCGAAGTTGAGACAGAAAAGAGTTGCTGGACCTTGTCATCCTGGGAGGCTTGGTTTTCTGTATTAGAGATCTACTAAAAGAATTTAGTATTTGGTAAGGTTCAAGGTTCATTCATTCAAGTGGTCAGGCAGTAAGTCGCTGTGTGTGTGTGTGTGTGTGTGTGTGTGTTTGTGTTTGTATCCGTGCATATGTGTTAGGGGAAATGTCTCACCTCGCAAGTTTATCCCTAACAGAGCTCATAAACTGCTCAAAACGTAAACAAAAAATGTCGAGATCTGCAAAAGCCATGTTATAGATATCAAGAACTCGTCGCTTATCGTTCATCTGTCTTCGAGGTTAGTTATTTTATTGTATATATGCTTTATATGCCTCAATGTTGCAGTGAAAATCTACTGAATGCGTTCGAGACGCTTTTTATGAACATCGTAGTTGAGACAAAATTGGCGACGCAAATTGCAAAATGCTGAGTACACAAGAGGAGAATATACCTTATAGCGACTGAGTGCTACTAAATGTTTTAATTGTTCCAATTAAAAATCCAAGCATTCTAAATGTCTTATCAATTATTGCGTTAATATAGTCCAGGTATGCTAATTTTGAGTCTTAAAGTACGCTAAGGCTAATATTATAATTAAATCCAGTTGAGTTTGAATTTCTGATAAAGGTATAACTATGCCATTTCTTAGGGTTGAATGCCAAGGAGTTGAGATCACATTAGTGTCATTTTGTCCAGGTCTAGGTCTAGTACCATGGTTGATTTTTGGGACAGTCATGCTGTCACACTTAAGGTACTGACTGATACACATGCTCAAAACTAGCTTTCTCTAACAACTGCACACACTTGCTCGTTATTAACATGCTTATGCTCATGAATGAGCATGCTCATAACTAACAATCAAAGACACATGCGTATTACTTATTATTATTATTATGGCATGCTCTTGTCATTGAATAGAGACGCTCTTGTTCAAAATGGAAACTTTGCAAACTGAAATAGAAAATTCAAGTGAACCAATAAATCAAAACAGTTCCCGAGTTTCCATTCGCACATTTTTGATTTTAGTTTTTATAATTATTATTGTAAGATTTGAATCATTCGTGTCTTTTAATAAAGTTTCATAAACATTTTTTCTTGCTATATTATTTTTACATAGCAGTGATCGGGTATTCCACAGATATTCGTGATTTTTTATTATTATTTATTTATTAATTAACGCTTTATAGGGCTTTTACAACAGATAGGTAGAGTGGACATTAACAGAATATATAGTTATAGTTCCTACATAAAATTCCTACAAAAAGTCACGAAATGTAATGTTTTGTCATCTCCCCAACGCGCCTTATTTGTTCCATCTGTCGCGGACTGAGAAGATCGCATTGATAATCGATACTAGCCGCGAATGATATTAGCATGCTCATAAGCAAGCCTGTTCACACATTCTCAAAAGATACCCCTTCTCATGGTGAATGACATTAGCATGCTCATTATTAGCAATGTGCGGACACACATGCTACTAAATAGCAATGGCTCAAGAAGCTCAATACTGCGCATGCTCACGTGCCACTATGAGCATTTGTATCAGTACATACTAAAAGTAGTCGCTTCTTCTTCTTCTTCTCGTGCCTTGTCCGTTTACTGGACGTTGGCTATCATGTTGGCTATGCGGAATTTGTTTACTGCGGCCCGGAACAGCTCCACAGTAGACTGGCCAAACCACTGTCTCAAGTTTTTCAGCCATGAAGTCCTCCTTCTTCCAGGGCCCCGACTTCCGGCAATCTTTCCCAGCATTATGAGATGCAAGATCTCGTATTTCTCCGGATGTCTCATCACATGTCCTAGATATTGAAGTTTTTGGATTTTTATTGTTTTAATAACTTATTTTTCTTTATTCATCCGAGCCATAACATCTTCATTCGTAACTCTGTCCATCCAGCTTATTTTGAGAATTCTTCTATAGATCCACATCTCGAATGCCTCGGTAGTCGCTAACACGCTTAACTCTTAAAAGACTGTGCTAAAAAAAACTTTGGGGACGGTGGAGTAACACAGCGTTACCTGATTAAAAATCGGCATAGTTTTTAATATGTGATAAAATATATATACATACAATACAGATAAGACTTTTTAAAGGTCTCTTTATATAATTATGTAAGGTAATACATATTTGCATTATTTTAGTAAATTATTATAAAATCATGGCAAATCGAATTTGCGTGCGCTCCCGCCGACGTTTCAATAGCAACTGAATACAACGACGCGGTCGCCTGCTCGCTTCAGTCGCATGCACTCCGTCTTTGTCTAGCACGTGTTACCCTACTCTATCGTACTCTTTCTATATTGTTTTTGGTTTCGCCGAAACCCAAGCAACCGCCATCTCTGTCCTACATGAAATGTATGGTATTGTCGTGCTCTTTTTTGCTCGATTTAACTGCGATGCACAATATACTGCTATCTCTTACACACTGGCCGAAAATACGAGAGTAATGAATAAATATTTTTTAATTGAAAAATCCGTACATTCCTAACAGTTTAATTTAATAATTTTGGTGTGAAAATGTCTATTCGATGATTACAAAAAATGTGACGTTTTAGTTTTCGTAAATAAGGTAGATATTTCATATTTTGTATGACAGGTAGACCTACGTTACATCACCGACACACAGGAGTTAAAAACTTAAAAACCCTTTCTAGGATCATTCACACGTAAGTGGCCATTTTGCGTGACGGCGCCGTGGTGAATCGCCATGTTTCCCGAGCCGAAAAGTTGAAGAATCGGCCGCCAGACATTGTGTCATTATGAATTTGCATTTTTATCGCGCATTTCATCGCTTCCTCGATTTAATTGCACGTGAACCAGTTATCGCACGGACGGCCGCGCAGGGTTGCGGCGCAGCCATTTTCGGAAGCGACAGGCACCTGATAATGCCAGAATCACGTATAACCTGCTGTATTAGCAACGACCGCGTCTAATGGCACCAATAAATCAAAGAAGACCGTCAAAACATATCGCGTTTGCTAAACATATACATATAAAAAAACATATACTCTTGCTGGATAGTGTTAGCTGCCATTTCCCCACTCCTCGCACTGCGAATCATATTTTTTTTGGCCTATTTTATTTTGTGGATCAGTTAGTGTGCGTCCGTCTTGTATTATCGAACCCGGTCGACTTTAAATTACTCAAAAGTTGTTTACACAAAGTTTGTTACCATTTTTAAAATTACTAATAGTTTTCTTTTTCTTCCTCTTCGCCCGCTTCACATTTCATTTGGAGTCGGCTCTGCTTACTCTTCTTTTCCACGATTCCCTATCGATTCATCCAACTGTATTGTATTTCTATTATTTCTATGTCTATTTTATTTATTTCTAAAAAAATATAGATGCGATCATGGAATGCATCTTACATCAATATTGTAACTATTCTCAAAATAAGCTAAACGCTTGTGCTATGAAAATAGGAGTAACATGCTGGTGTCCTGAATGGGGCTGGAACCACCGAACACCAGGTAACTGGGGAATCATTGTGGCCACTACATCAATAAGCTACTCATACATCAAAAAATTGAATTAGTTAATGAATACGTATATCTTGGTATTACCATAGATACATTTTTCAAATGGGATATTCAGGTAAATAAGGTATGTAAGAGGTTGAGAACTGTATTGGGATGTATGCACAAGATTAAATACTATGTTCCGATACAGACTATGAAAACTATATATCAATCTTTAGCGGAATCGGTAATAAGGTATGGAATAACTAGCTGGGGTCTAACTTGCAAAACTAATATTAGAAAAATTCAAAATATTCAAAATTCGGCTATAAAATTAATAAATAAAGAAAGTGCTACTAAAGATATACAGGAACTCTTCAAGAAACAAGGCTCTATGCCAATTAATGCTATCTTGTGGTACAAACTAATTACACGATATCATGAAGATGGGACATATAAGCATAGATTGATTCATAAACATAGTACCAGATTTACGGTTAAAGAAGGACTACGAATACCGAAGGTCATAAATAAATATGGACAAAGAACATTAAAATATGTCATACCAAAAATATTAAATAAAATCCCATGTCGTGTCAAAATGGATATTAATAAAAAAGGGCAAAATACAGAATTAATGAATATGTTATTAAATAAAAGAGACTTATTTTGATTTTGGTAATATTTGTATTTTTTCTTGTATTGTTGTATAGTATTGTAGATTTGTATTTGAGTTTATAAGATCTATTGTAATTAATTAATATGAATGTATTTCTGGTAAATAAAATTTATTTATATATATGTATTGATGCACCTACAGACAAATATCAATGTGATGTTTTGTGGGTCTGAGATGTAAAAAAAAAAAAAAAAATTAATAAATAAAAAATAAATAAAAAAATATATATATATATTATACTGTGCCTTGTGCCCTGTATTATATGTCAATATATTATAATGTGCTGGTTTATTGCCAGTTGGCAATTTCTCCTGCTAACCTAACCTGACCTAATCTAACCTAACCTAACACCTAACCTAATGTAATCTAACCTAACCTAACCCAACCAACTACACAATTTAGTTGAACAATTGAAATATATTTCCAGTGTACAATGTTTTAGTAGTAGCAGTGTACATGATTACGAGACGAGTAGGAGATGAGTGGGAACAAGGAAGGGTTAAGCTAGGATTTGGGAAAAGTAAAAGAAGCGCTCGTACACGTGCCACCTGGCGACAGATTATATCTTCTCACCGCTCAGGCGGCTATTATTCAAAATCATGTGCTTTTAAAAAAAAGGTAGGCAAAAAATAACTGTCCGGCCTAGTAGTGACATTGCGAGAACGTGATGCGGCTTGGGATGGGCCACGCGGAAACAGCTACAAGCCCTTTAATATTGTCACGGGATCGCGAAAGTGGGAGACGAATGAAACATTTGAAATAAATTAAAGTTTTATTTTGTGTACAAAGTCACTGGAAACAAACTTGATTGAAATTGCTACTATGAAATTTTGCACTGATTGTCACTATCGAGAGACTTCCCACTTGTCTGCGGGATACCTCTCTTTTCTTGTCACGCTGATCACTATGGAAAACTCGTACGTACTCTCGTAAATTATTTCGCCGGTTGATATAACGCGGTTCACTTATCGCTTTTGTCTCTGGTTTCTACAAAACGTCAAAATAAAATTAATGATGATTAATATGTTTTTATGTTCTAGATTTTCTAGAAGTTTCTGATATATTCCCGTGTATTTTTTCAATTCACTGTAAAACATCAAAAGTGGTGGGAAATCCTCGATTAAATGTAATTCTTACTGTTTCTACAGTCACGCGACAATGTGTAAGCATCAAATTAAAGTTTGTCGTGTTATTATTATTTATTAAATTGAATTGAAGTGAAAAAGGTGAAGCAATGTAGTTAAGAGAGACGAAGCATGTGAAGATCGGGATCCTTCGTCATGAAGAACTGACGTGGAAGACGAATCTAACGCCATTTCAGCACAATTTGTTTGGAAATTTCACTAAATGTGCTCATTCTAACTGCTCGAGTATGCTCTAGTATGTAATCTATAGATTACCTTGATAATGTAAGAATGATACTTACTATGGTCTCAGAATGATACTTACTATGGTCTCAGAATGATACTTACTATGGTCTCAGAATGATACTTACTATGGTCTCAGAATGATACTTACTATGGTCTCAGAATGCTGTAGAATTCCCGCCGTAAATGTGGATGATTAAGGCCCGGTTGTTTCAAGTTCGATCAAAGTAAGCGGTCGACCAAAGCATAGATTTTTACGAAAACGGATCGTCTGATTGGTGGAGAACGTAAAAATCTATGCTTTAAAAGAACGCTTACTTTGATCGAACTTGAAACAACCGGCCCTAAATGTGAAATTGTAGGCATCCATGGAGTTTACCTCACCCCTGCTGCAAGAGCGTGTTGAGTCACATGTTTACCTGTCGGAGTCCAATGGACAAATTTCCTCTCGATTAATCTTTCCGCCCAGAGCTGGCGGAGACCTGTCCAAGTGATGCAATAATTGTTTCTGCAATCATTAGTGACATGCTTTACGGCTGTTTTTATCTTTACGAAAGTGCAGCAGATATTTATGTCATATCAGTTGCGATTTGCGACCATTTAGTGCAAGCATACAAGCATATAAGAAAGATGAAACAACACTGCATGTGTTTTAAAGGAAGCGGCGCGGCGTAGGCATCATAATTAGGAACTTTACGATCAAATGTAGGTAATATTATCTACACGAGGTTTAAAAAATTAACAAATTGTTAGTTAACTTTGTAAAAACCACTACCAGATTTTAGGTCTACCGGTTTCGAGATGTACCCGTCTCTTCGTCAGGACCAACACTACACCACTACACTCGCAACACTACACACCTCAAACATAGTATTGTTATACTTCCACCAATAATTGATCACATGCGTGTTAGTCTTGTCAGGGACAAACATGCACTGATTAGCCTAATGAACCATCAGGGATCTACCGAAAAAGAGTGAGAGGGGGCGGGGTCTAAAGTGGGTGTTGCCCCATCTTTAGTGAACATAAAAATTAATAAAATTAAAAACATTACTAAAGTGTATCCCGATGCTGAACTATTTAAACTGATATTTTTACAGGTCAAAAATTATGTATGTATAATTAATAAAATGTAATAATATGGCAGTAATTATGACGTACGGATTTGATTCAAGGGCAGACACAATCAGGGCTTAATAAACATTGAAGACACTGTGCATGACAGCATACAAGTCTCTGAGGGATTGCGTGAGAATAAGAAAGATGTAGGCTGAGGACAGTGTACGATGGAGAAGACAGCGAAGGAGGGACTGGTATGTAATGTCCAGAGAATGTACAGTACGAGACTTGGATCGCACCATATCATCAGACTCACGGAACCCGCCCTCGCGGAAAACCTCCCAAAAGATGGAAGGACAGTTGGGGATCCACCTCACAGGAGGCGTTATCCTCTGTAAAATAACCCACATAGGTCTATTAAAAGGAAATAGAAGAAGAAGAATGGTAAGATCATTCAAAAAGACTAAAAATAAAAAATATTTTAGATAGACCCCTATGCCAAAGTGACAGAACAATATTGATAAAGACATGTATGCATATCCATTAATTTGACGTAAAGTAACCCAATGAGGACACCGCCTTATACACCAATTTCAGTATTCGTTTTCTGGACTGCCCGTCCTTTATGGAAACACCGGCCACACACGGCTACCATTGACCACGTAAGGACTTCTATAGAGACTTGAAGGGATTAGAAATATTAATGTTACTGTCATTGTCACGTCAATTATTTCATTCGGATTTCAAATTCGTGTTTCTAAATATGTTCGAGCAATCCTGTATTGGGCTGTTTAGATATCTATGGACACGTAGTTTGTACGCGACGCGAAATCGCCGCGTACGTGGGGAAAAGATTGGAATTATGGTCGGGAAAAATGGACTGTATTGAATCGAGAAAGGAAAGGACGTTTCGACTCACCTTTTTGTCTCTTCCAGATGTCACTTCACCAAACGTGTTTCACTCGGTTGGCCACCAACGTGCGTTACTTCCGAAGTCCGGCGGTGACGAGAATATAAAATGTTTATAAATGCACAATTAAAACAAGACGAAAATTGGCGGTTTTAACAACCAGACTTGTCGAAACGAAAGATAAATTGGAACTAGTTGAGGGTAGGAAATTTTTCCATAGGGACCAATCAGTGTTGCCACATAAGAAAAGAACAATATTCTTTAAACAATCGATTTCCGTGCCAACGTGACGTCACGAATATCGAACATACTTCTTTATGTATTTCATCTTTCTTTCATTCTGTGGTCACAGGAATGGACTATTCTAAACTTTTACGCGGTAGACACAAATTTTGTTGTGCGCACTTGTGCATGTGTTATAAGTTATGAGTTATAAGAATTTATAGCCGACTGGCAGAATAGCGGAAGCGGACTATACCGAAGATCATCATTACGGCGAATCACCGGAAGAAGCTGGTAAGTGGTAATTTAACATATCCAGGGAATGTTGGAACTTCCCGGTAGAAAGCCCAGATCGAGAATATGATATCAAGGATTTGCCTCGTAAAAACTTTTTTGGGGGTTACGATACAGCGTACATGAGTACACCACATTCATTGAAGGAGTTTTAAAATTGAATACAGAAATGAACGTTGTGTGAAATATCTGGGGCTTGAAATTGATGAGAGACTTATATGGACGAATAATATTCGAGCTCTTTTAAAAAAACTTGGGCCTATAGTTGGTGTGATGAAAAGAGCTGAATTATTTGATACAAGGACTAAAAAAATTGTCTACAGTGCTTTTACTCTCCCTCATATTTTATATGGCATTATTATTTGGTCGCAGTGTAATTCACAGGCGCAGGGAATGATACAAAGAACTTTAAACGGAGCCCTTAAAATGATCTTCAACCTAGATCGATACACCAGAACCACTGACTTGTACAAAATCACCGGCATGCTTATCCTACAATATCTGATATATGTGGAAAAGATAAACATGACTCATAAATTAAAAAAATTATTAAAAACGAATATCATCCTTTAGCAGAACAGTGACTTACATAGACAACACACAAGAACAAGAGACTATATAAGAAGTGATGTACTGCGGACTAATAGAGAGAGATATGGTTTCATATACACTGCGATCGATTTCTATAATGGAATTCCAAATTCTATAAAAGAATTAAATAATATAGAACTATTCAATAAACAGCTGAAGGGACTCGTGTTGGGGAGGAGATAACAGTTTAAGAAATCAATGTGCTGATATTTAATATGTGTACCCATTTATTTTACTATTAGGTCCTTACATATGAAATTGGCGTTTAGTATGGGAGGAACATAAAGCCGATTTTTTTTTATTATAATAGTTTTATTTAATCAAAGTATGTACCATTGCTATCTATGCACTTTTGCCATCTCATAGGTAGTTCATCGATCCCTTTACTAAAAAAACTATTCGGACGGGAATCAATAAAATCTTTGAAGGCGGTTTGGACTGCCCCATCGTAGTTGAATTTTTTCCTTTCAAGAAGTTATCCAAATTTCGAAAAAAATGGTAATCTGTTGGGGCAAGGTCCGGAGAGTACGGTGGATGTCTTAGACATTCCAATTGAAGCTCCTCTAATTTGGTAGCCGTCTGTTGTGCAGTGTGTGGTCTAGCGTTATCATGAAGCAGCAGTGGCCTAGAACGATTAACCAGCCTCGGTTGTTTAGCAGCTTTCTTTTCCATCATGGTGTGCAGTTGCTGACAATAGACATATGCCGTAATCGTCTGGCCAGATTTAAGATTTAAAATCCCTTCGTGCCGGTTGAGTAATGCAACGCAGCAGTCAACGCGCGTTTGTTGATTTGCGTCACTCAATTCGTGAGGTACCCACCTTTCAAGCTTTTTCACCTTACCAATTTGCTTCAAGTGGATTAAAACAGTTTTATCACTAACACCGCAGCCTGCAGCTAACCCGGATGTGGTTTGCGATGGATCCGCTTCCACAATAGCCTTCAATTCTTCATTATCAACTTTGGTCTCCGGCCGTCCACGGGGCTTGTTCTGCAGGTCGAAATTTCCAGAACGAAAACGTTGGAACCAAAAACGCACCGTGATTTCTTTTGCGGCACCGTCGCCATACACATCATTAATCCTTCGAGCCGTTTCTGCAGCACTGGTGCCACGGTGGAACTCGTACTCGTAAATAACGCGATATTTCAAGTTTTTAATTTTGTAAACTGAGTGACGCAAAGAAAAAAACAATTGAGGAAAAAACAAATGAATTATAATTTTTAAAACACAAATACATGAGTAAATAGCTGTATAAATTTGGATTTGGAATTCCTAACCAAAGAGAAGATATTTGAGATCAAATTTGCCAGTACGGCAAAACACCAATTTCATATGTAAGGACCTAATATAATAAATTCATAATCTTCAACTAACAAAATAAATTTGCTGCGCAAAGTACTAAATTAGGTAGGTACTTCATAATTCAAAATGACCACATGCTAACATGAATCTTTGACTGAAAATCTATATACATATTAAAACGCGTGATATTATTAAATAATACATAAAGAATAACCATTGAAGTCCAGTGATCTTATGTAGACTCGCGCATCGCATGAAGGCTGGTTTACATTGATACAGTAGCTGGCGCCAGCAACACTGGATTCCAGCGCTGGATCAGCACTGTATCAATGTAAACATGTTTGAATCCAGTCCAGCATCCAGTATCCAGCACTGGATCGAAATGACCGGCCGCCTATTTTTCAATCCAGTGACCGCTCGCCGCGCAGCCCGTGCCAGTAGCACTGGATCCGTATAAACACTACGCACCAGTGAAAGCCAGTCGCTAGCGCCTAATATACGGTAACCACGCGTTTTATTTGTCCAATAATCAACGCATCGAAAATGTCATCTAAAAAGTGGTCTGGTGAGGAGCTCATTAAGTTTGTGCAATTATATAGACAGGAAGAGTGCTTATGAAATTTAAAAACATAAAATTACCGTAACAAAAATATGCGGTCTACTGCGTTGCAGAATATTTGTACTGCCATGAATATTGAGGGGTTAACTGCACTTATTACCTAGAATGCGTAAAATAAAAAAATCATCTGGTTTGGAGCAGTAATAACGAACAAAGGTTTTTAGAAAATGTTTTCAATTTCCTTCTTTTTTGTGAAACACTCATTTTTTAAGGATGCAAACGTGTAGTCACCGCAACCAAGTAGAAATGACTACTGGACGCGTGTAAACGACGCGATCCAATGCCAGTGCCAGTGCAGCGCCGGAATCCAGTGATGCTTGCGCCAGGCTTGATGATTCTATCCTTGGACCGGCCAGTATATAAAGCTGGCTTCCCGTGGTGCGTGATTCTGTGGATTATCACGCATGGATACGGATAGCCATGCACTGCACACAAAGCTCTTCCAGTCTGTTCAGTCTGTGTGCGTCTGAAGATTCGAAGGCATTTTGTCATTCCAAAATGCAAAGTGAAAGAGATCATATCGCTGCATCTGCGGCTCTTGTGGTATTTTTTAGTAATAGTGCACGGATCTCAGCAAAATGAAGAGGTCTTGCCACGTTTGCCTGTGATTATGCGGGCGACCACGCACCACCTCGCACCGCAGCTTTGAACTTACCGACTCGCCACGGACGTGTCTCCGCTACTACAGACGATGCTCTTCCCACGGTGCGCGGTGCGGGCTGGTTGGCGTTCGTCCGTAATATAACGCATTACGGTAAGCCAGCCTAAAAAACTACTTTTTTATTTATCCCGAAAAACAAACAGAATTGAACGGCGTCAAGACAGACGAGCGACATATGTTTGCAGATTTATGGAAACTAGAAAGTACACTCTTCCCCCACATCCCACGCTCATTTTTTAAAATTTATTTATTAGAGACACTAACAGGATAATAGGTTCATGATACTCTGATAATAAACATTATAGTGAAGACTATGCCGATTATCCCAATTACAAGTGTCTTCGGCATGCTGTAGTAACATGTATTTTTGCAATTAATTATATTTTACATGTACATTTATGTGTACATATTGTATATTTTGTGTTTGAATGTAGTGCGATTCGTATTTAATGAATGATTGATTCAATGGATCTATAGGTTCATGTCATCGTTTAGAAAATGGATGTTGTGTATGAGTGAGTTTTTTAACGAATATAAGGTATCTGCAAGAATATCAGCATCAAAGTTAGGGTCAGCACAATACAAATTATATGTGCGATACAACCTTGTGACGGGAGAAAAGTAACCGATATTATTAGTGTGCTGGCTTATTCTAAAGAACTCCGAGAATGTTCGACTTGATCCTTGTGCATACGCAGGTGTCCGAACTCCGAACGGATGTGATCCGCCCCGCACCAACCCTTCATCTTCATCTTAATGTTCCGCGAGGGAATATATTCCATACAAGACCCATATCGAGGATCAAATACAGTACGTACTTCCGCGCGCCGGGAGGTCCTCCCCGGTGGCTGGACCTTCGGTTAGTTTAATCTTGGAAAGAAAACAAAGTTTATTTAATATTTGAAAGAAATACTTAAATTAAAATCAGTTTAAATAAATCAAATATCGTAAAAATATAACTGTACCGAAAGTCAGTAAGGTGTAATGAATACGTTCATCAATGGAAAATTGTTGATGCTAGTGCTTTAAAGAAATATTTATCAATATATTTATTTTATCATAATAAATAAGTAATGTTTACTCAAATTCCGTAATAAATTAACTTAAATCTGCATGTACATATTATACTCATTTATTAATTTTTTTACAGACTTTTGTTCTCGTTAAACAAAAGAAAATTTCAGTTTATTTTTTCATCCATTCCTATTTTCAGATGGTGGTGATTTTTCGTGGTGGATGCGTAAAACGAAAGATTGTTGCGATTAAATGGGAATGTTTATTTCTCATTAGAGACAAGCTGCGGTAGCAAATTAAGATATACAAGAAAAGTAACAGCGGTGTAAGATGTCTTCTTCGGTTTCCAGTTTGCATACCAACGCTGTGTCACTTGCACAAGGTTATTGACGCTGTATTATCTTCATATTAATCTATTAACTTACTTATTTGAATCGACTCAGCAATATTACCCTAACAATTTGAACCAGCTATCTGATTTATTTTGTCGACCAGACAAAATAACTATTGCGACACGAAATGGGTCATGTATTCATTCATACATCGTCAGCATGAACCATATCCCTAAAGGCGTTATATTATACTAACGGATTTATTTTATTCGTAATATTCTACTTACTAATAGTTTTCGCACCGCCCTGTGTAGTATTATTTTTCTTATCATAGAAAAAGTTACCACTAAATTATGTTTCCGCATATAATTTGGCATCATAGTAAAAACAATAAAAATATAGTGCCTACACAATTTTTATAAGATATATATTCGTCCTAGGTTTGACGGCTGGCGATCAAGTTGAAAACTCTGATTTATTCCTATTTCAGGTCACATTTTGTACATTCAACTACTTTCAGAGATTAGGCAGCTTTTATTAGCTATTTTTACTTACGCTTCTGCTGCCATCTATCCATCCCCACATAATTATTTGTAAGTCATCATCATCATCATCATTTCTCATCGAAGATGTGCCTGAACTATGTTATTTTTTTTGTTTGATAGTTGTTATTAGTTTTCTTGACTTATTCATGAGTTTAATTACCTCTTCATAGCCTTACAGATCTCTGATGTAGCCACAAATCACAGCAACTATTCTTTATTAATGCTCTGTATACACACCAAATGCCTTTATAAATCTTGAAAGTTCAGCCGAAAACAGGAGTCTTATATTATATCAACAAGAATCCAAATACATGGCCTACGCATGTACTCTGCTCCCAACACTCTCATGTAAAAGCCAACATTTAGAAATTGTGATACAAAATGGAAGATTCACAGTGAAGGCAAATCTCTATTATTTTCGCTTTTCGCCTCCAAAATCTGATTAAACCGAGATCGATGTCCAGAAACATTAAAATATTCGACTGTAAAACTCTCATGAGACCAGTACTTTAACCTGCAGTTGTGACGTTGGTACTGACTAAGAGGAACAAGCGAGCACTGCAGATTTTGAAAGGAAACATTTGAAGCGCATTTTTAAACTGGTTCTAGAGCTCTTTACTTTATTTTAGGAGCTAAGAAGCGTCACAACATTTATAAATTGGGAAGACTTCGGTGACTGGGTCACGTGGAGAGAATGACTGAACAGCAAGCACAGATTCAGAACTGGAGAGAGCTGGCACAGGACCGCGTTGAGCGAAGGAAGAATCTTGAGAAGGTTAAGACCCACCTGGCGTTGTAGAGACAACAGTGATGCTGGTATCAATACACGACAGAGCGAGCTATTTTATGTACCTATATAGGTACCGAGTGCACTTACTGTACTATGAATTCGCCTGTACATAAATCGTACTGTCTAGGCAATCAATAAAGCATATATTTAATGCTCGTATACTATACAGATACAAAGGACGAATCTGCTTATCTTCTATTTAAAAGTTTGCTTACATACTTAATCAATTATTTACTGTTTTTATCTTACTAATATTTTAGTTTTTATTTTCTTTTGTAGTTAGATACCTCTGCTATATTAATACTTTCTGCTTTATATTATATGTAATCCTAATTCAAAGCGTGTATTATTGATAAATTAATAACAAATAATATTGGTTCCTTAACACACGAGTCGTAGTGTAATTGGGCCTTGTGGCCTGTTGTATTGTAGAATAAAATCTTATACTACTTACATAACCTCTAAAAGACTGTTTAAAACTATAAACTTCCAGGTATGGGTGATGAGGATAAAATATCAACCATCAACTTTTTACGGAGGACTCGTTCCATGTATTTTTACTGCCGTTTTATTCGTCGTTTCTAGCAAATAATTTTTGCTTAGATACAACCCACCGGGGGCCCATAAAACGTAAGAGATTTTAACAAAGGTAGTATTTTCATTAGGCAGATACGTGTAGGTATACGTGTGTTGGTGTTACGTAAATATGTGTGTTTGCGAAGTCTGTCTTGTGTAATGTTCATCCTAAATAATGGACGGGTGTGAGAATTTTCCGTGAAATTTTAAACTTTTTTAATGTCTTCCGCGCACCATTAGGCAACACTGATTTAAAGGAGTCTAATTATTCATCCGGTAAACCGAAACTCGTAGAAGGGTTGGGAAGATAATGGCATTTTAGATTTATAAATTTGTATCACAAAGAAATTTAGATTAAAGTGTGAATATAAGCTCAATAAACTGTATTAATGACTGTTGATGGATGCCAATAATCCTAAAGATATTTAAAAAAATGTATGAAAATTGTCATAACACGTTTATTTTTTTTGATCAAGAAATATATATATATATATAAATATATTGTTTAAATGGAATTATATTTTCTTCAATAGCTTAATGAATTTGCGTTAACATAATAAAAATGAATAAAAAGAAAACGCTATGTGTAAAATTAACTATTTGTTGGATATTTCATATGATTCATATGCTTATAATAACATAGCAATTTGTAATTAGTTTTTCAACTCCCAAATATTTTTTTTGTTTTCTTGAAAGTATATACTTCTATTTTTAATTTTAAGTATACGTTGTATCCCTAAGAGAACATTGGCCCCGAGAAATGTTGTTTATTAAATAAAAAGTATTATCATACAAAAAATTCTTTTGATTTACATATAAATGAGGACATGGGACCTTGGCAACTATAATAAATTGGATGAATCGCTTACAAGGATTAACATCTGAGTATCGAAAATTTTTATAATAATTACCACCGAGAATTAATCTCCAACTTTCTGCTACCGAAAGAATGAATTTGTTAGTAGTTATATTACGGTAACCATTTTATTTCTCGTAACTATTTACTAAATGCTTTTTCTTATATAATATTAGGTCCTTACTTATGAAATTGGCGTTTAGTATGGGAGGAACATAAAGCCGATTTTTTTTTTATAATATATTTCTTTAATCAAAGTATGTACCATTGCTATCTATGCACTTTTGCCATCTCATAGGTAGTTCATCGATCCCTTTACTAAAAAAACCATTCGGACGGGAATCAATAAAATCTTTGAAGGCGGTTTGGACTGCCCCATCGGAGTTGAATTTTTTCCTTTGCAAGAAGTTATCCAAATTTCGAAAAAAATGGTAATCTGTTGGGGAAAGGTCCGGAGAGTACGGTGGATGTCTTAGACATTCCAATTGAAGCTCCTCTAATTTGGTAGCCGTCTGTTGTGCAGTGTGTGGTCTAGCGTTATCATGAAGCAGCAGTGGCCTAGAGCGATAACCAGCCTCGGTTGTTTAGCAGCTAGCTTTTCCATCATGGTTTGCAGTTGCTGACAATATACATCTGCCGTAATCATCTGGCCAGATTTAAGAAAGCTGTAGTGAACGACACCAGCACTAGTCCACCAAACGCTCACAAGTAACTTTTTTGGAGTCAATTTTCGTTGGGGCATGGTTTGGCTGGTTCGACAGGGTTCAGCCATTGCGATGAGCGCTTCCGATTATCGTACAGGATCCACTTTTCATCACAGGTAATGATTCGATTTAAAATCCCTTCATTATTGTGCCGGTTGAGTAATGCAACGCAGCAGTCAACGCGCGTTTGTTGATTTGCTTCACTCAATTCGTGAGGTACCCACCTTTCAAGCTTTTTCACCTTACCAATTTGCTTCAAGTGGATTAAAACAGTTTTATCACTAACACCGCAGCCTGCAGCTAACTCGGATGTGGTTTGCGATGGATCCGCTTCCACAATAGCCTTCAATTCTTTATTATCAACTTTGGTCTCCGGCCGTCCACGGGGCTTGTTCTGCAGGTCGAAATTTCCAGAACGAAAACGTTGGAACCAAAAACGTACTGTGTTTTATTTTGCGGCACCGTCGCCATACACATCATTAATCCTTCGAGCCGTTTCTGCAGCACTGGTGCCACGGTGGAACTCGTACTCTTAAATATAAATATTCATTTTGTAAACTGAGTGACGCAAAGAAAAAAACAATTGAGGAAAAAGCAAATGAATTATAATTTTTAAAACACAAATACATGAGTAAATAGCTGTATAAATTTGGATTTGGAATTCCTAACCAAAGAGAAGATATTTGAGATCAAATTTGCCAGTACGGCAAAACGCCAATTTCATATGTAAGGACCTAATATAATAGTAGCTTGATGGTCTCTTATTTGAGACACTCGCCCAGTAATCCTGATGAAATCACCAAGTTAGCCTTATTCTATTTAAAAAAAATATATGAGTAAGTTAAAAATACAATGAAGAAGTAACATTGATTTAAAATGAATTAAGATATATCACATAAAAGTATACACAGTAAAATTTCGTATCTAAAAATACAATAGTCGCCGAAATTTATTTCCGGAACTTTCTAATGCATGTAGATAGCTATACTTTTTAAGCTACATTGGTGAAAAATAGTCATAAAATTTCATCTTAATTTGTACGGTTCAAATTAATTTCATTTTTCCACTAATTTAATTTACTTTGTATGTAATGGTTGTACTTAAAGGTTTTTGAAACACTACTCACTTGGAGTGTAGGAAAATGAAATATGATGACTTTCTCTATTCTATAGTTTTAGCTGAATTGGTTAACAAATCTACCGGCATTAAAAGGTTCTGAATTCCAGTGACAAATATTATTTCAATTCTTTTTTATAAGTTTATTTCAAAGCGATGTTTCTAAATTTGTTTTAAAAATCAAAATATTGTGGTTCAAAAAATTGTAGTTTTACAAATTATTTAATGTGACCCCATTCATGATCATATTAAAATTAACGGTATTTTTTTTTGTTTGATTTGGTAAAGTTTTGGATTTAGAGAGGCATTTTTATGGAAAGTTAATCTGATTCTGAATTTTTCTCAAAAATTAATAACTTTTACTTTACTGCACTTTAAAGTGTTTTGATCGGAATATATTTTCATCAGATATGTCGATGTTTCTGTAAGTCGATCAGCCTGTGATGATTAATAACATGTTTTTGTTAATATGACCGTAAACATATTAAGATAATATTTTTCTTTGAAATTTTTTAGCAATAAATAATGTACTTTTTACAACACTTAATATTTTTACATGGTAATACAAGCCAAAGGCGAGCATCTATTTACAGAGTTAATAAATAAAGGAATAAACATATAGTGTATTTTTTAAAGTTATTAAGTAAACGTTTATAAGCTTGGAGGTTTATTCTTTTGTATTTATATTGCATATATTTTTTATTTAAACACACAAAAACTCAGAAGAAGTTGATTTCTGCAAGAAAAAAAATCAAAACATTTAATGTCGTCAAAAATTATATATTTTAAATGATAGCGTGATTTTTAAATGCACCCGGTTTCAAAATGTTTTTTCTCATTGGAAAGATACAATGAACCAAATAGCTTCTTATTATTCGAGACTTAATTTAATATTTCAAACCTTTATATTATTATTGTTATTAGTTTGCAAACTGAAAATAGTTGCGTTGATCTAGAAATACCCGAAACAATAAACTGTACACTGTCTTTTCCACAGTTTCGAAGCTTCACCGAAACAAAATTTCTGGTTTTAATTTAGATATAATAACTTCTTCAAAAAGGGCAAAATAATATTAATTTATATATTTTTGTCTTAACTTCGATTTTTGACTTTAAATTTGTTGGAATACAATTGTATCCTGACAAAGGGGCCATGAATTCTGAAATATGTTGATATTTTTCAATACATAAGAGGTGAAAACAATGTTTATTTTTATTGATTGTGGCGTACAGATGCAAAACCGCCTGTGGTAGGTACCGCAAAAGGCTCCATATGTATAGTGGCGGTTTTGCAATAACACGCCACAATTATAAGATATAAATAGTCTGCTATATTAATAGTCTAGAATTAGTAGTAATGTTTTTTATATTTTCAAAAATATACATTCTATTGTACATGTAAGTCTTAGTGTCCCGGTTCGAGGGATTCAATAAGCTGACGTATTTTGGAGAGGAGCGGTAAAATAAAAGCTTACTTCTCGGAGATTGCGACCTTGATGAAACATTTTATCATCATCAAGTTCGTTATTTTAAAATATCTAAAGTAACTTAACTTAAGTGAAAAATTATCCTCCATATAATCCAGCCAACTGACGGCAAACGCAGACACGTAAGCCACAAGAATTCCAACAAAGGTATCCCGAAAAGCAACCTTCAAACCGTGCGCGTTCGGCACGTAGAATGGTCAGAATACCTTCTTTGAGGACAAAGGTCCTTTAGCATTCACCCAAGGTCACTCACAAACTCAAAAATGCTTCATTTTAAAACAGGATGATTCAAAGGTTATTTAGCGTTGGTATCCACAGAGCATAGGAAAACAAGAATAAATTTTTAAATCATTTTTGACAATTTACGTGTCCAATATAAATTATTATTTAACGTTAACTTTAGATTGAAAATATCAATCGAATATAATGATTACAATTTTTTGTTATCTGTCGTTAAATTGCAAACCTTAACATGACGAAAAATATTCAGTCTTCTGGTTTGTGTCTTCTGGGGTATTATTCCGTGTTATTACGATCTTTCTGGCCAACGTTTCGGATCCCATTGCAGGGTCCATCATCAGGACTGATCATCAGCCCGATGATGGAACGAAACGTCGGCTAGAAAGGTCGTAATAACACGGCATAATACCCCAGAAGACACAAACCAGAAGATTCTGAGTGGCCGTGAAAACCTAAGAACATTCTTAAAAAATATGCAATTGAATTTTCTCTTCAAAATATAAATAAGTGACTAACAGACGTACACTTTAAAACGTGTTGATAATACATGCATCTACAAGAAACACAAGAGTGCTTACTTGGTAATATGTCAGTTGTGTAGAATTATTTGCTGTAAGTCTACCTAATAAGTCACCTTAAGTTATGG
Source organism: Agrypnia vestita (assembly GCA_016648135.1). NCBI lineage: Eukaryota > Metazoa > Arthropoda > Insecta > Trichoptera > Phryganeidae > Agrypnia > Agrypnia vestita. The sequence continues at coordinate 53,855 of JADDOH010008867.1, forward strand.
GAAATACTATAAGTAAAATGTTAATAATGAGGAACTGAGGAAAGTTAGAAGGTGAAGACCTAAATATAATACTAGAATTGGAGTCACAAAGGAAGATGAAATAAATGTGAAAAGTGCAAATGTGTAATTTTTGTATTTTTTAAAATTTTTTTTATAAAAGGAATCTCGACAGAGTAATTTGTAGAATAATAATAAAATCCGACCACGACATAGAATATGAAATAGTAAATTCAAAGAATTTACTCAAAACCCGAACACGTAATCAATTGATGAAAATAGAGTGATATGTTTAAAAATAATTATCTATTAAATAATTAATTGATGCTCCCGAAAATCACTTTGTGTGTTTCAAATGAATTTTATTTAGAGCATATCGATTTTAAAATCTACATTCTGGCTGTAAAATTATTTGGAAATACGTTTATTTCAATTATATCGCTTGGATAGCGGCATTTTGATTGTGGTCTATTAGATAAATAACATATTATCATCCGTCACGCTGTACCACATATCACCAAATACACAGCTAAATATTGGTGAGACTCCATTGACTATCCTTTAGCGGTTATACAAACTATGAACCAAATAAAATACCTTTTTTCAATGGTGCATTGTATTCTGTAAATTTGTTACGACACATTAACAAGGAGAGCTGTTATTTTTTGAGGAAATACAAAATTTAAAAAAAAAATGTAGAATTATAAGTGACATTGAGAGATGTGTTTAGATAAAATATGACCAGTTTACTAGAGGTGTACTTCATAAGATCCCAGCGTTTTATGGTTAATTAGTCTTTGTCCGATGTAACTAGTTTCGGTGTAGTGAAATATTAAGCCAACGTACGAAGGGAGTCGGGTAAGTTAACAACCACTTTTTGCCACTTAAGTAATTTACCGTAACATTGAAGTAAGGGATGGATGTTCAGTAACAAGTTAACCGAACGGCTAAACGCCTATCCGCTCAGTTGTTGGTGCTTGAATCTTAGTTGAAGTCGAAATAAATTAGTTGGTTTTACGTTACGCGGCTTTATCAAGGCTTCAGATTTGAGTGATGAAATAAGCATTTTTATTCTCATTTTTTAAATAAAATTTCTACATTAATAATAAGCACTATTAATATATTAAAAAAAGCACCCAATTTGTGAATTTATTAGCATAAATATACAATGTCAAATAGTTATAATATACTCGTAAAATAACCATATAAAAAACAAAAGAGTCTAGATAAAGTTTATTTTGCACCGTCTTATTCTAAAGAAGGTAACCAAAACTAGTTGACATTGTATAGGTATGCGTCAATTAAGTGATATAAAACTTAATATTATCTTATTACTTAATTATATATTTAAAAAAATATATTAAGTTACAATCAATATCTTACAAATCTGTTAGTATAAAATGAAGGTTAACTACGATGATAGATGACGGGCGGCCCACGTAGCTCAGTAGGCATGACACTTGCTTCTCACACCGAGGGTTTCGAGTTCGATTCCCGGTGAGGTCTTTAATTAATCTATGTGATACACTCAAGCCTGGGTGTTTTTGTGATGTGTTTCCCTTCAGAAATTGTCTTCTTAGCCAGTTGAAGCGTAAAAAATTCTTAATATATTACAGATATTAAATTAAATTTACTATCTTATGACGTTGGTTTCATCGTTAAGGAGATAGACCCAACGTTATTCAACGACCAGCCTCCTCGGAGAAACATGGACAAAAAAAATTTGCCAGGGTCATGAGCTGACGGCCATTTCCTGATAGAATGGGTATCGGAACGCAAACAAAAGAATAACCTACACAATAATAACTGTCTGATTCAATGAAAAGGTAGGTTCACAATAAAACTTAGATTAACAATATAAATACTCGAAAATTAAATAATATAGGTTGACATTTATTACTTCCATTTATCCCTCATTGTTACAAAAGAACCCACCAAAAAGATCATATCTCAAGTGCAGTGTGCAAAATAGAATCGTTTAAATCCATAATTTAAAATTAAATGCAATTTACATATAATAATCCTTCTTGACGTCTTAATGGTGCAACGATGTCGATCTTAAACTGTCTTGTGACTTTACAACAGAAAACCTTCCCTAGGCAAAATAACAATCTATGTGGGTACTGATCTGGCCTTGCGAGCTGTGGTCAAAGTACTTGAAACAGTCTGCCAGCCCTTGATAAGTGGAAACCATGCCGAAGAACGTCTGGCACGGCTCCAGTTGATGCCCCGTGATCTCGCGTGCTCCTGGGATATATGAACGCGACCGCCGCCGCGTTCTCCAAGATTTGCATCAAATTCACTGCACCATGACGAGGCAAGGGTATCCGGTCGCCAGACGCCGCCGATCCTCTGAGTCAGCATCTAGCTTCCTCCTGCCCGGACTCCATCACCAACGAAATTCCGGGGCCATCCACCGACCTTTATTTGGGTCCATGTCTCCATGTCGTGGCCATCGCCACCGTAGGGCTCCTAATCAATTCACAATATATTATAACATGCCTTGTTGATTTTTAATTTACTAATATTAGGTCCTTACATATGAAATTGAAGTTTTGCCGTACTGGCAAATTTGATCTCAAATATCTTCTCTTTGGCTAGGAATTCCAAATCCAAATTTATACAGCTATTTACTCATGTATTTGTGTTTTGAAAATTATAATTCATTTGTTTTTTCCTCAATTGTTTTTTTCTTTGCGTCACTCAGTTTACAAAATGAAAAACTTGAAATATCGCGTTATTTACGAGTACGAGTTCCACCGTGGCACCAGTGCTGCAGAAACGGCTCGAAGGATTAATGATGTGTATGGCGACGGTGCCGCAAAAGAAAACACAGTGCGTTTTTGGTTCCAACGTTTCCGTTCTGGAAATTTTGACCTGCAGAACAAGCCCCGTGGACGGCCGGAGACCAAAGTTGATAATGAAGAATTGAAGGCTATTGTGTAAGCGGATCCATCGCAAACCACATCCGAGTTAGCTGCAGGCTGCGGTGTTAGTGATAAAACTGTTTTAATCCACTTGAAGCAAATTGGTAAGGTGAAAAAGCTTGAAAGGTGGGTACCTCACGAATTGAGTGAAGCAAATCAACAAACTCGCGTTGACTGCTGCGTTGCATTACTCAACCGGCACAATAATGAAGGGATTTTAAATCGAATCATTACCTGTGATGAAAAGTGGATCCTGTACGATAATCGGAAGCGCTCATCGCAATGGCTGAACCCTGCCGAACCAGCCAAACCATGCCCCAAGCGAAAATTGACTCCAAAAAAGTTACTTGTGAGCGTTTGGTGGACTAGTGCTGGTGTCGTTCACTACAGCTTTCTTAAATCTGGCCAGACGATTACGGCAGATGTCTATTGTCAGCAACTGCAAACCATGATGGAAAAGCTAGCTGCTAAACAACCGAGGCTGGTTAATCGCTCTAGGCCACTGCTGCTTCATGATAACGCTAGACCACACACTGCACAACAGACGGCTACCAAATTAGAGGAGCTTCAATTGGAATGTCTAAGACATCCACCGTACTCTCCGGACCTTGCCCCAACAGATTACCATTTTTTTCGAAATTTGGATAACTTCTTGCAAAGGAAAAAATTCAACTCCGATGGGGCAGTCCAAACCGCCTTCAAAGATTTTATTGATTCCCGTCCGAATGGTTTTTTTAGTAAAGGGATCGATTAACTACCTATGAGATGGCAAAAGTGCATAGATAGCAATGGTACATACTTTGATTAAATAAATATATTATAATAAAAAAAAATCGGCTTTATGTTACTCCCATACTAAACGTCAATTTCATATGTAAGGACCTAATATATTGATTCAAGTTTCAACATTCAGGTCTTTTCTGTTTCCCTGGTGAGGATGGCCTGTCAACTGAGTTCTCGCGCTCGTTCCAAGTTGCGAATGAACTATGTTAGGTATATGCTTTAGTCAGTTTGGGGTATTAGCAACCGCTTGTTCAAGAATGCGCGCTATTCAACACTACCGCCCGGGGTCAATTGTCGCATCACGCAATTGTCATATTATATTTCTTTTCGGATCCGAGTAATTGCATTGTTATCTTTTTGCGGAACCTGATTATGTCACAACTACTACGTGACATTCTATAATAACTATGTTATCTGTACTTGAGTTAAATGTTTTTTTATATTTTTTTTCACTACTAAAGTTTAAAGAGAAACAGAGTCTCTCATCGACAGGTGATAACAAAGTTCATATTATTTAATATCTTTAATAATCTATTATCATGTATAATATTATCTGTAACATACACGCCAAATCCATCAAAGTAATAAAATTGAATATACAGTATAGCAATCCGAAAAGGTAAAAAAGTAGAAAGAGCGGGTTAAATCAGATCTAATTATACAATGTGTGTCCACATATACATATATTTTTTTGGTGGAAGAATGCTCGCTCAGTGACTAAGAGGGTAGTGATATTATCATCATCCCTGAAGATGAGCACGTTACTCCTTTTTCATAGTTCAAACGCCGGACTACTTTAGATTTCGATATATTGCAGAAGGTATTGAGAATGGTTAAAAAATTAGAACACAAACACAAGTTATTAAATAAATTTGCAAGTTAAAAGAGATATAAAATTATCGCACATCTATAGTGTGTGGTTTCGAAGGTCAACGCAATTAAAATGTGTGAATTATTTGTGTATTAAAATTTCACTTTAAAATTAAGTCCGAATCATCCTCCATATATCCAGTTTCTGGATGAAATCTGTGTGTTGTGTTTGGGCACAGTCACTCACAGTCACACACAGTAAACATTTCTGAAAAATTTACTTTGCTAGGTTCGATATTTTTATTCAGTATTGCGTCTGTTTAAAAATGTAAGAAATTCGTAATTAAATCCAAGAAAAAAGTAACCCATAAAAACCAAGTTTTTATTATACTCCCTTTCTTTGTAAAATATAACAACAATTAAAGACGAATTAAAACATATAACATACCACTAAATTTACAGTAATTTAATATATTTCTAAAATATCAGATGTTTTGAGCTTTGATAAGACACTTCATGCTTTGAAGATTAAATTCTAAAAACATTTGTCAGTAAATTTAGATTTTTACATTCGTAGTGAAGTACCTATTATGTACACCGACGGAGTAATTCAAATTTAGAAAATATTCCGCGACGTTATATGCCCGCCGTAGCTATCAAACTATTCTTATGATTCCAATTTGAAAATCCGAAATTATACTATAATTATTAATTTTTTTTAACGAAAATTTCATAGATCTTCTTGATCGTCGCCACGAGTCTACTTGCCAAGTTTCAACTCGATTGGATCACGGGAAAACGGTTAAAAATAGATCCAAAGTTTTTTCGATGGCAAGCCGGCAAGCCGGCAAGCAAGCAGACGCCACGAGTTAAAACAAAGGAAGTAAAAAAAATAAAAAATGGTAAATGACATTAAATAAAGAATATCCTCTCTTTTCAAATGTAGAATTGACCCGATTCTTGGTACCAGTGCCGGAAGGGATTTATACAATACGCGATTATTTAAAAAAAATAAAAAGTATATTTATTTATGTTATGGATATCTCTTTTTTTTAATTCTGGTCTTGCTCAGAGCCTTCTTATGAATTCTTTACAGCTATCACACTCTTTATTTGAGTTTTCAGAGGAAAAGCATCGTGGAACTTTTGATTTTTTTTAAGACAATGTCAATTTTATTTTACTACTAAATGTATTAAATGTACCGTACATATTAAATGTACCTTAATAACAAGCCAGATTAATTAAATTTGAAAATACACAAAAAAACAAATAACCTAGAATTTTCCTCGAATCCAATTATGATTAATGCGTCAACCAATTATAATTACGAAAAGTTTGAGTTTGCAGTCTTAAGTAAACGATATATCATTCCAATAGATATCATTAATCTTTCTTCAAAAATCTTTCAGAAATACACCCTAGGTGACCTCAATTCTTTTTTATATTAAATTTATTTCAATTTTTGACTCCTTTTTTAACCAGTTTTTTTAATTCAGAATATTTTGAGCATGTCCAAATTTTTCAAGAACACAATACTGGATTTTATCATCAGGGGGACAGAATGTCTCATAGAGACGAAGCTTTATTTTTATATGTGAAATTACGTATGGAAGTTTTTTTTAGTGTTCATGGGGCTAACGACCTATCGTATGGCTGGATTAAGTGATCATTTTACACATTGTCTAATTATTATATTATTAATTATAATATAAATACACATCTATCAATTTTTTGGAAGTTGTATATATGATTAAGTTACACAACTTGTTTTTGTTTGATTTCTGTTCTCACGTTGTGTCGTTAGTCATTTATAATGTATGTAGAGAAAACATGTGGTTGATTTAAGTTTTTGGTTGTTCTTTTATTATCGTGTAACTTTTTATTAATAGTTTGAATGTTTACAATATAAAGCATATTAATGAAAAACTACGCACGCTCAAATATCAATTATTAACTATTAAATCATCCCATCGTTTAGTATGAAAATTTATTTTGTATATATACGCGCGCAATTTTAATATAATCTTAACAGGCGTAATTATTTAAACCGCTATCGAAAATCCTGCGAGGGTGGGCCGGAATTAAGGGTTGTTTTGGATGTGTAGAGTCGGGGGCTGATTGGGCTCGGGGCATGATACCAGAATACTGATTAACTCACTTATGAGTTTCCTCGGGGAATTAACGAAATAGAACTTTTGTAAAGCGAAACACCATTAATTGGATCTAACATAATGAAAAAGTACCGAAGTAGCAGGAAACTTTTAGATATTCACATGAAGTCATTGAAATTTAATCCCTATGAATATAACTTTTTTTTTTGCATTAAGGGACAATGTTTCCATTCTTAGGTTTTCACGCCCGTCATAAAATAATGTCGATTTATATGAGTCGGCTTGTTATACAAAATTTAATAAATTCATTAAATTATTCACTTTCAATCATCAAATTAAAATTATTCAATAGTTATTATTAATTTTAGCTAATTAAAAACTTTGAGTAAACCACTTGGAATAATTTTAAGTTTTCCGGTTTGGACACTATCTTCGATAACTAATAGTATATAACATACTATTAGTGTTCTTCATCAGGATGGACGCATTCTAATTATCCATTACTTATTTTGGATAATAAGTTTATTTTGGAATAGGAGCTTAGCTACAGTTGTGGTCAAGGCGCGGAAGATTGATAAGTAGACAATGAAATAGGGGAATATAATATGAAATGATAGGTTGAACCTAAAATTTAATTGGTTATTAAACGTAAACGTTTTCAGGCGTTTTTTGATAACTTTTATTTCAAAATAATCTAATATAAAGTTTATTATTTATTTGAAGAATCTCAATAACGTTTTCTTTTTTAAATGTGAGACCCATCTCCAAAATTTGGTTTGAAAATTACGAAAAGTTATTTTTATTGAGACGTATAAAAAATTCTTCTATTATAATATTACAATTAAGTACCGTTTTACCTATAAATATGCCGACACAACAATTGAGTTCATATACACAAATAAACTCAATTGTAAAACAATTATAATTCTTTACTGCACTTAACCTCTGCTCTCTGCGTGTCTCGAAATATTATATTTTGTTACTTACCAGCAAATTAGTAGTTATCATCTCACTACAGTCTACTGACTCAGTTTACACAGTTATCTTTTGTTCTCATTCTAATATACATAATCAAATATTTATACACTCAGTTGAGTTGAGTCAGATGTCCATCATTACATTAAGTAAATATAATTTATATAGTAATGGCCAGATAACAGGAAAGATCCCACAAGTTTTTTGGACCCAGGTTTTATGTAGAACTATAAAATAATCGTTTTTTTAGCGAAATTTAAATAATAATTATTAATGAAATTTAAAATGAATTGGATTTAAATAAATATTATGATTGGTGAAATATAAAATAAATTAAATTTTAATAAATATTTTTATTAAGTTCTGCGGGATAACTATTTTTAGTGCGACAGCTATTTCGGCATGCAAGGTCATTATCAAACAGTGGATACACCAGTATCGACGTATTTATAAAATTTTAAGTTGCCCCTCCTCCTTTAGAGTGATTAGATACTTTTGGTGTAGCCCTATATTAATTAATTTTCGTTTTTTCCCGGGCACTTATCATTACAGGTGCCTCGGTTTATAAAATTCTATGTTATGCTCAGTTATCAAAACTCCCCGTTTTCTGTAAGTGATTCTATTTAGCTGTTATTTATAAATATAATTTTAATTTATGGCCCTGATTTTGGGATTGTAAACATATTGAGAAGATCATTTTTTGTTGACTATTTAAAAGTTTTAACCCGCTGAATTTAATAAGAATATTTATTAAAATTACATTAATTTAAAAAATTAACTAATAATAATATTTATTTAAATTTAATTCATTTTAAATTTCATTAATAATAATTATTAAACTTTAATTTATTTAAATGTTCTCTTAAAATAAATATGGATTAAATACAAAATTCATATATAAAAAAACAAAAAATTTAATAATTGTTTCGTGACTGCCTTATTATTTCTGAATTAGTAAATCCCATGAATAAGATGATCGACAAGACATAAAAAAAACCGCTGATCAAAATCAAGCAGAGAGTTTAAATTAAGGCCACACACGAAAATAATCCACCGAGGTAAGGGAATTAACATATAAAATACTTTTCCAAGTAAAGTTGAAATTTAAGAACGACTCGCATGACCTCTCACTACTCCCCTCTTACACGATATACTAAATGGTGCTCGTTTCTCCCTTCCTCTCTTTTCTCTTTCATTCTTCTTTCCTTCTAATTCTGCCATACTATTGCGAAAAACATAATTTACTATACCTTTACTTGCTAAATTATTAATTTTTTAATAAAGCAATTTAATTGTATTTTTATTTGGGTTATTAGACCTGTATAGATATTGTAAATACGCACATAGGTACGTTATATGTGACATAGATGCAAAACCGCCACTATCCAAATGGGCTCCATATATATAGTGGTGGTTTTGCATCTTACATCTATACGCCAGATATGTGGGGTATAAAAGCAAAGGCAGCAATACCCAAAAAAAATAATGTAGTCATCGAGGATTAATAATTTATAATATACTGAATTAGAGATTTTATAGAAAACACAACCTATAAATTTATAGGAAACATGATTTTGGAAGGGATAGATAGATACATAAAATCTGGAATTCAGACAATTTTAAATTAGTAATCCTCGGTGATTGCAAACAAAACCACTTTTATTATTTTGGATATTGCTGCATTTGCTTTTATACCTCACATATGATATATGATTTAAATATTTTTTTTGTGTGTAAGTTAAGTATTTTCTGATTTTTTAAAGGTTAAATCTAATATAAATTGACGTTGGTATTATCATATAACATACTATTAGTCAATGAAATTTACATAGGTATTTATTTATTAACCTAACCTACCACAAATTAATCCCAGTGTAAGGAAAAAACATGGCAGTCAGAATTTAATCAATTGACTTTGTATTTCATCACAATTTAATCAATGAATTTTATATTGAAAAACAACCGGCTTCGGAAAAATCCTTTTCTTTAACTGAAAGTACACCGTAAAAGGGAAATGTTTATTTTCAATCGAATCATTTTTAATACTAAATACGTATTGTGATTTTACAGAATAAATTTTATTAAAAGATTTGTATTGTAAAAATAACCAATAAACGAAATCGTAAAAGGATGAAAGGAAAACGGTTGGATAGAACATACCGACATATGTAAACTTACAAATGACCATCTTGATTAAAACACGGGGTTATCGGATTATCGGTTGACTTACATGAAAAGATTATCTGCTCGAAAAAATATAAATAAAATTTTTTTTCAGCTTACACCATAATCTTTTGTTCTCGTTCTAATTAGGATAATAAATTGCTTGTACACATGTAAGTTTATCTCAAGGTATGAATTTTTTCATGCATTTTTTTTTATACTCGTTAGTAGCTAGAAGTAATAGTCAGAAACCGGCAAATACCGGCGA